>BLSH010302413.1:3033686-3048023 GCA_018402905.1 Glandirana rugosa | reverse complement strand
CGTCATTTTTAAAGTACAGCTTTGATGAACCCTCAAAGCGGCCCCAGGGCAGCCACAGGTGGCCGGCCCACCAGGAAAATTCCCGCTATCCCAGTGGGCCAGTCCAGCACTCGATGTGCCACATTTAATCATCCACCATGTGAGTTGCTAAATGTTGTGCCTTCATTAAATGTAAACATATTGCTATACTTAGAGGTGCCTCTGTTCTCTTTTATACCCTGTAGTTACTGCTGGATTTTGCTTCTAATCCCATTGTGGAGGCTGCCATTTGTGGATGGACATTTTATGGTTACACAACGTATCACATTGCTATAATCTTTTTATATGGACTATAAGCTGAAAGACTTATGAATAAATGGTTGTGGAACGAATCATCTGAGTTTCCATTATTTCTTATGGGGAAATTTGCTTTGATATACAAGTGCTTTGGATTACAAGCATGTTTCCAGAACAAATTATGCTCGCAGTCCAAGGTTTTATTGTATTAAACAATTAGCCTGTTTCATATCATCACTTCGATTTTCCACTGGAAGTCTTAAAGAAAAAAAGTAGACAGCCAACGCTGACCTCTACCTTTGAGGGTGCTAGCTCCCTGGCTGTTTGCTGATCCAAATGCTTCAGTAGTTTGAGCAACTGAGCTGGAGCAAATATGCATTTGCAAATATGTAGTTTTCACTTTCCTGTGACTTTGCTAGCTGCATACTGGGTCTAGGAGAGTGGCAAATCAGGCAGTTAGCATTTTCAAAAGGAAGGTGGGCAATGACAGCCTTTATACTGATCTCAGCATAGATTTCCTTTAAGGTACATAGTTACATAGTCTGGCTGAAAAAAGACACAAGTCCATCTAGTTCAACCAGTAGAAAGATATTTCTTCATCCCATTCCATGTTCTCTTCCTCTTGCGGCCCCTTGAGCTTTGAGAATAGTAGCTTTCCCCCTTCCAGCTCCTGAATTTTATTCTTCATGCTCTTTAACATTGAGGTTTTTTAACATGTCTGGAAGTATCAGGAAACATATTTTACTTCCTCTAATGCAGACCTGTTCAAGCTAAGCAAGGGTTACAGTGATATTTGATATTTGGCAGTTCATGTTATCCTCTGCCTCAATGAGCTTCCCCCTGTACACCTCACCTGTATTTGTTTTCACAAGTCACATTATGCCCTTCTGCTTCATGGAGAACCTTGATGGGAACACTGATGGACATCTTGGCTATAGAGGCATAAAATTTTCTCGTGTGACGATCTAATGGCAACCTGTCTACCCCAAAATGCACTGCTAACAGGAAGTGGAATGCCGCCAGTACCTCTGATTTCCTTGTTTGCCCCAAATAGCGCTGATAAAAACCCTAATAAAAAGAGAATTTTCTGTAGCTCCCCTGCCCTGGGATGGCTAAATTTGGTGTATGGCTATGCTGTAACCAGCTGAGCTTCAATTTACTTTTTCTGATCAGGTTAATCCCTACATTTAGTGGCTGATTGCTTCTGCCTGTCTCTAGAAGAATGCTCCAGAAATATCATGGAAGATTAGTTATTGGGTTATAAATATTTACCTGACCTAAGCCAATCCCTGGGAGAGGGGCCTAGAAGGTGTGGCTGGGGTGAAGATTTATGCTTGGGAGGGTCTGATCAGATGTCTCTCTCTCATGGGGTCTCTCCCACTTAGGAGACTGCAGAAGAGATACTGCTGTTAGGCCTTAGCATGTGCTATGGCCAAGGGTCTGAATTAAGCTGGCCTGAAGGAGACTTGCTGGTGGACACTACCTGTGAAAGCTGGGCTGGAGGGACAACTTTCACTGATTTGTGTTTCGGGGGGCTGGTTGGGGACTACCTCTGGAACTTCTCAGTATGACTTTTCGCCTATAGCCCCAGGTGTGCAAGTGCTTTGAGCGTTAAATGCCAGGCTAGATGACAAGTTGCTGCAAGGATTGTGACTGCTCATATGGAGTCTCAGGTTAACTGGCTGTCCCCTCTACTTCCAGCGTTACTTTGATGCTGCTACAGAAGGGTCCAATATTGCTGAAACAGGACTTTGAGGATCTGTCCTCCAAAACCTGTGTTTCTGAGCACCCTGTACCCTCTCCCCTCTTTGATGTTAAAGGTCTGCAATAAAATGTCAAATGACACCCCTCGACTGATCCTGAATTTTTGAGCAACCCCTCTAGGGGTGAGAGTGATACATTTCTTAAACAAATTAACGCTAAGCTCTGGGCTCTGTACTCACCCCCATTTTTTGCACTGTCCCCCATTGGTTGATCCAGAGATGTCACAGGTCCTCTTCATCCTCCAGCAGTGGTGCTAATCCTAAATGCCACAGAGAGCATTCCCTGCAGCATTCTATTGTGATTCCAGGACAGGGGCACAGACTTAAAGTACGTGGCTCACACAAAGTTGATCGAATGACGCTGCTTGGGGAACAGCACCAGAGCAGAGATGAGTATAGCAGTCAGAGATTTATTTTATTTTTAAGAACTGCTGGGGACTTGATGTTTATGCTTTTTGCTCAAGCTGGACTTGGAATTGAATGTAAGTGGCGTAACTTAATATAATGGCAACAAAATACCAATTTTGGGCATTGACATTTTAAATTGCTATAGACAGGAGCAAAGTAGCTCCAAGAGCCCCTTAATTTCTACAGAAATGTAGATTTCTGTTAATTTCACACTGCTGAGAACTGGGTAATGGCAGCATGCATTTAAAGAGCAAAGTCATCACGGGGGTCTAAGAGGGAACCTCACATCATTTCTTTCACATGAAGGTAGGGCACACTTCTGAATCCCTCTCCCCAACTCCAACTGACAAATGATGGTGGTAACAACACCGATAACCCTTCTCCTCAGCATATGTCAGGAAACTGCTGCATAGCAAGAACATGCTGCAAATTATGCACTGTGTGGCAAATTGCCTGGACTGGCAAGATCCCCAGGTGTTGAATAAATTAATATATCAGGTTTCACGATATGAAAATGGCTATACCATTAAAGTGTATGTTTAGCCCAAACTGTTTTTGTTTTGGATAGAGTTCTTTTTGTTTCTTGTCTCAGAGATGCAACAGGAAGTGAGAGGAGATTTCTACAGTGTAAGGGCATATCCAATTTTCACCAGAATAGGTGTCCCCATTGGAAGATCTACTTCAAATCTTGGATATAAGGAATGAGCCAAAAAATTAGGGGTATAGATTGTAGTATGTGCCATCATCCAGAGAGAGACAATTAAGAAATTAGATGTATGGGGTATGGGTGTCCCATTAGCACCCAGACACCATAACTAAAATAGGCATGGACTATCTCGGCACTCAAGGGTAACACAAGTATGTATAAGAAAATTAAAACAATTTATTTGAAAAATATGACATACAAAAGCACACAATAAAATCAAAGGTACAACATTGGGTACAAGCTCCAATGATTTTTACACATAGTGCCTAAAGTGGTCCCCACAGGGGGTACCACCGGCCCTTGGCATGTAAGCTGTGGCTGGTGTAAATGCTCTCGACCGGTTTTGCGTGACTTCTGCTTCTTCAGGAGATTTAAACAGCATACAGCTTTATTGTTTGAGAACTATGTATACACAAAAGATAGCAGGACATTAGTATTCACAGAAAGAAAATGAATAAGGCTGGGAACAATCAAAGTATAAACTTACCCACAGTGATCACAGCCAACTAGAAGGGTCAAGAACACGCCCACTTTAGTGGGCATGTTCTTGACCCTTCTAGTTGGCTGTGACTTTAGTGGGCGTTTTTTTTTTAGTTGGCTGTGACTTTAGTTGGCTGTGACTTTAGTGGGCGTGTTCTTGATTGGGGATAATGGAAATCTAGAAAAATAGTGAGGGTGAATCTACCCACATGACACAGATAATAATATGCAGCTGACATCCTACATTACTCTATGCAAAACTTAAAAGAAAAAATGCCTATAAATAAGCTTGAAATGGTTATGTAATTTCTACAACTGAATTGTATAGTTTGTCCAGTTGCATTTTAATAATATTATTATTATTATTACTATACAGGATTTATATAGTGCCAAAAGTTTGCACAGCACTTTTCAATATAAAGGGAGACAATACAGTAACAATACAATTCAATGCAGGAGGGTAAGAGGAGCCCTGATCCTACAAGCTTACAATCTAATAGGGAGGGAATGGTGAAACAAAAGGTAGTAACTGTAGGGGATGAACTGATGAGGGAAGTATAAGATTCAGTTGTTAGCTAAAGGCAGGATAGGCCTCCCTGAAGAGATGAGTTTTCAGGGATCGCCTAAAAGTGGACAGAGTAGGAGATAACCAGACAGATTGGGGTAGTGAGTTCCAGAGGATGGTAGAGGCTCTGGAGAAGTCCTGGAGACGAGCATGGGAGGAGGAGACAAGGGAGCTAGGAGGTCTTGGGAGGAGCGGAGAGGATGGTTTGGGTGATATTTGGAGATAAGATTGGTGATGTAGCTGTATGTTATTGTTAGTATTTCAAATTTTATTTGTTGGAAAATGGAAAGCCAGTGAGGGATTGGCAGAGAGGGGTGATGGACACTGAATGGTTGGTAAGGTGGATGAGTCTGGCAGCATCATTCATAATAGACTGAAGAGGGGATAGTCTGAGAAGAGGTAGGCCTATGAGGAGAGAGTTACAATAGTCAAGACGAGAGATAACAAGGGAGTGAATAAGTTGCTTCTGAAACTCATGGTGGTCCCTCTCCACAGAAATCTTTAGTAAAAGAAGAAAAATGTATATGATCTGAAGAGAAACCACTTTTAAGAATACATTTACTTCTTCAGAGTTCCCTTTTGAAATACAGAAAAGTACTATAAATTACATCAAACCATTGGCTGCATAAAAATTTTTTGTGTTGCATGGTGTTGCAATGCAGAGCCATGTAACACAAAACAAATACAAATATCAGCTGGCCACAGCACCCCAGAGAGTTTCTCAGAATCAAAAAGGAGGCTCCTCCTTGGGTTTGGTAATATGACAAAGCAGAAGAAGGACTTCCCCTCACTTTCAACTGCCATTGCATCTGGGCTGGTGAGTGAGTTTATAAAGGGGGAAGTCCTTTCCTGGAGGTCTGTACTGGAAAGAAAGGAGAGGAGGTTCTGGGAAGGGAGATGTTTGAGCTGAGAGGTCTGTACTGGAAGGAGGGGGGATTTGTACTGGAAGAGAGGGAGAGTATCTGTACTGAGGGGTCTTTACTTGGGGATAATGGTGTCTATACTGAGGGGTCTGTACTGGGGGAGGTGGCGTGATGGTGTTGGTTCTGATGGGGTTGTACTAGGAGGTGTCCATGTTGAGGGGTCCGTGCTGGTGTGCTGTTTTGGGGGTCAGTCTGTGCTGGGGAGGAGGGGGTCTCTGTACTGAGGGGGTCTGTGCTGGAGGTGGGTTTAAATGTACTGAGGGGTTTGTGTTAGTGAGGGTTAGTCTGTATTAAGGGGTCTGTTCTGGGGGGGATCTGCACTTTAAGAGTGAGCTTGGAGGGGGGATTTAGGGATGTTAGGGGAGATCTGTACTTTAGGGGATATGAGCTTGGGGGGGGATTTGTACTGGAAAGAGGGAGTTATATTTGGTTGTACTCTTTAAAATGACTTGTGTGTTATGCACTCCTAAGCCGTGCACTCTCTATGTTTCACACTACTATTTCCTTCACTCTGTGAATTATGCACTTGTGAGCCGTGTATTATATGCACTATGTTTTACATTTGATGCTCCTGAATACTGTACTCTGTATGCTGAGTTGTGAATAACATACTCCAGACCCCTCCATTCTAAGTGCATTACTTACATTCTTTGTTAAGGTAGGCTGTGTTTAGAAAAGCATATGTAATGCAATAGTTTAATTTTTAAAAAATAAATGTGTTGAGGTGTGTACATTTTTGTTACACTTTTGCTTGTGGCACAGTCATTAAAGCATGTTTTGTGATTAAAAGAACTGTGACATGTATGCTGACTATAGAGGCAACAGACTCAGGTTTTATCTAACCATGCCCCTTTAAGTCTCTCCTACTTAGTCACGCTACAGCTCATTTATGTGGGTATGGGTATGGGGGGGGGGGGGGGGTCAGTTGGTACACCACTGCCCTGTTGCCCTGTTGACCCCATTCCACCCACCACTGTTCGAGTATTCTGTAGGTTGTTAAGAAATACACATTTTTTCATTGGAGGATTGAAAACAACACGTTAATATATGTTAGGACATTGCATTAACATACATAGCTAAAATAAATTTATTATGCCAAAGAGTCCATTTGGAAACCTTTTTTGGAAAATTAAAACACATAAATATTTAGAACATTATCATAAAAACCTCTATTTCCATAGAAATGTGGCTTTGCAGGTGCTTTCATTTACTAAATAATGATTTCAAGTTTAAATATGTGAAAAATGCTATGTAAAAAATGATTCCCATTAAAGTTGAGTTAATTTACCTCTTAGTACCAATAACTCGTGGGTTATTTTTAAATTTTGGCATCCAGCATTATTTGATTTGGATGAATCCAGTGCCTAAATATTTTCTACAAAAGGAAATATTGTATAGACATTGCATTTCATATAAGAAAAATGTATGTGGTTATATAAACTCAAAAATGCATTACAAACATAAAGATGTAAAGCTGAAGCTTGATTACTGCTCTACTCTAGAAAAAATACACAAAGGACACCATGATTTAAAGTGGTACTAAAGGCAGAAGTGTGCTGCTTCTGTGTGCAGCTCCTCCAAACAGCCCGTCCCTATACTTACCTGAGCCCAATCTCAATTCAGCACTGTTCCCAAGTGCAGCGGTTCTCTCTGATGCTCCCTCTCTAAAGGGCAGAGTAATAGCAGTGGAAGCTATGGGCTCCTGCTGATGTCAATCACATCCTGTGACAAGGGAGTGGGGGGTAGATCCAAGCCACGCTGTCTGTGTCTATGGACACAAGCAGCACGGCTTGGGATCGTGTCCGCAGGTGTGCCATTATAGGAAGTGTCAAAAGGAGGGGGAGCCGGGAGGGACTGCCGACGAGGGACCCGAGAAGAGGAGGATCGGAGCTGCTCTGTGCAAAGTATTTGCACAGAGCAGGTAAATATAACACGTTTAATATTTTTATTTCAAAAAATTCCCCTAAACAATCACTTTTGGCAAAAATACACACGCCTATTGTACATAGACAATATTTGTTTATCCTGAAGTTCAGCCCTAAAATGGCTGTAAGGGCAGAAGGTTTTTTACCTGAATGTTTCTCTGCATTAAGGTAAAGAAATTTCTGTGTTCAGCCCCCCTCTCCCCCCAGCCCTCCTTAAATACTTAGTTGAGCCCGATCTCGAGACAGTGTTGTGCCCAAGAGCAGCAACTCTTTCCTCTCTCTCCTCACTGGACATAGAGTCAATTACAGCCTGTGGGGGGGGGGGTGCAGGGTCAAGCTATGTCAATGTCACACATAGCCCAGCTCAGAATCAGGCCAGCACGAGTGCCCCCATAGCTAGCATTGGGGCATGATATCGGGGCACGCAGAAGGGAGGAGATGCCAGGAACACCAGCGGGGAACTCCAGAAGAGGAGGTTTGGAACAAATCCAGAACAGGTAAGTATACCATGTTTGTTATTTCAATAAAAAAATACCTTTACAATCACTTTAATACAGTTTCTAAACAATAAAGAGCAACTCATTTTAATCCTTATATATATCTGAAACTGTGGCAGTAGCCTGAATTAATTCTCTACAAAACAGTATATTATAGATGTTTCAGAATGCATGTAAAACAGGACACCTGCTGAAGGAAGGAGAAATAGAGAAAATACTTCAAAATTATACAAAAGTTTCTGTTAGATGTGCATTTTCACTGTGAATCCTTGTCGTCACAATCTTGCCTACACAGCCTGCACATCCTGAATGATGCTGGGTATGTTTGGGTATGTCCAGACGGCAAATCTGGAAATTCTGATGGTGCTACTGGAAGGAAATCTTTGAAACCAAATTGAGCACAGGAAGTAGATTGTGCTTTGGAATCCAAGAGGGGGCCATTTTGGCAATGCTTGAATCTCAGTAAAGGTGTGTTAAGGCGGCCATACACGGTTCAAATCTTGACCTGGTTCAGCAGGAACCGGCTGAGATTTGAACTGTTAATGGGTAGGCTGAATGTACCAAGTTGATTGATCAATCAACTTAGGTACAACCAGCCTTCCGGATTCACTTCCGATTATCGCAAGCGCCCCTGCCGGGAGATGACAATTGCTGATTTCCCCTGTCAATAATTTCTATGTTGATGGAATCATACAAATTTCTTTTCTACAGCCCGTGGTTGCAGGAAAGAAATTTGCCCCATGTATGGCCTGCCTTAAAGTGGATGCAAACCAGATTCATGAAATTTGAGCTGGGCACATAGCTCTGCAGTGTTTTGTTACCTCTCTTCAAAGCACTGTGTCCCGTAGCTGTCTCTTGCTCTGTAGCTCTGTTATCAGCCTGAAAAGTTCTCACACATTCTCTAAGATGGGAGATACATGTGTGTGTCAGAGGAGTTTGCTATAAATAGATTAGCAGTCAAATTGCCATCTAAGAACAGAGCTATGCACATTGCTTTCTTCCTTTGCCTATGAGGAGAGGGGGTGTGTGCCTTTCCTCCAATCAGCTGTCTTGGCTGTATGCCAATGATCCTCTCCCAGAGGTAACCAGGAAGAGAAAAATGTTAACACAATCTGCATTTTATAAAGGATGTATACAGATGAAGAGAGCAAATATACATGTAAAACTTATTTAGGGAGATGTGCTTAATTTCTGTGTATCATCTGAGGCTGTTCACTTTACTGGGTATATGGAGGGTTTACATCCACTGGTTGCAGGGTGTTAAATAAAAAGAGTAAAGAGAAATGGTCTGATTTCTATCTCTATTTATGACACACCTCCATCCCCATATAGCAAACAATAAAATCAAAAGTTGGGACTTTATATGAGGTGAGCATAAGGTCAACACAAGTAATTGGAGAAAACCGATTTATTTAGAATATGTATAAACATCAGCATAAGAATAGACACGGACATCATATCCGTTGACAATAGCATAATACAAATGTTTACAGCCAAAAACATATATATGTTGGGATAATAGTACTAATGAAGGTGATAAAAGTATACAATGCATCTGTAATCTCGACACGTTCGCGAGCTCTGCTCGCTTCCTCAGGAGTGGATGCAGGATATCTATAAAATAAATTCCAATTAGGATATAACACATAGTAAATGATTGTGGTTGGGCAGAAAGCAGGGGGCCTATACAGGGAACCCCGTACCTACAAATGGGTCAATTGTCTCCAAGGATTGACCCTGATTGCAGGGTGTTAATGTTTAGATGTGTTGGCAATTAAAAAACAAATACATAAATAAAACAAAATACTAAACAAGTCTGCAAAAGTGAGTGAAAAAATAGATGGAGGTTGCTTAGAAAAGCAGGAAGTTGCTGTATAAAATAAAAAAAAAATCCAAAGAACTGGCAAAATAGAAGGAAGTTACTGAGAATCGCCAACAAAAGAGTTTCTTTAATATTTTTTTGTAATTTTGGGTCCATGGATTTCTGTTCTCTCACAATCTTTTACCCTTGTTGTTTTTCTTTTTTTGGTCTGCTTCTAAAATTGTCAATTCATCAAAGCCCCAGGTGCTTATGACATGGCTTGTGGAACTCATGTGGACCAATATGCTTCAGACCTTAAATCAGCTGTCCTGAATCGTCTGGTATCTCTATTCAGTTGTCTTTTGGCTGCTCGATTTATTCACTACAACATCTCAAATTGGATGTTCCTGCAGTCTCTAAAAATAGAAAATCCCTTAATTAGTTTTATGAAAAAAATATTTAGAAGAATAGCTTCAGTGCATGTTAATTAGACAAATCCAAGCAATGTAGCTACACTTCAGGAAAAGTTATATAATTTTTTTTACTTTTTAATTCACCGATCGGAAACACCATTTTTGGCATATCCGGAGTTTTCAAATATTAAACAAAATAATGCAACATGAGACACCTAAATGAGAAAAACTGATTTTGGTCTGAAGTTGCAAATGTTATAGCTTGAATTACACATGGTAAAGTAATCTTCAGTTTGCAAAAGTGCTTTTCCTAGCACAGGTAATGAGGCTAGCTGGCAAACAGCATGCAGGAAAAGCATCCATGAAGTCTGCAGTTGGCTAATGTATCATAATTACTGGCAAAATAAACTGCTGATCCAAGATGTGCAAGGCAGGTAAGAAGTTCTTATTTCCCTTACACAAAATGCTTTGTCCTGAATGCATCATATAATTCAGTCACCATTGTATTTGGAAAGGAATGCAGCGAAGAGGTCAAAGAGTGACACCCAATGGCAACAATAGAAGGCATTGCTTCTAAGAAACTCAAAAAGAATATACTTTTTTCTTTCTTTCTGTCTTTTTGTATCTTACTATGCCACCTTAGTACTCTTGTTTTTATGTATTTTTAATAAGTTTACAGGAATAATAGATTTATTCTCTGATGAGTATGGCTTTCCTGCATCAATGCACAGATCTGTCTCCTTGCTTTCATATTCATTTAAGAGAATGTTTTAGTACCATAGCTGCAGTGAAGAGCCTGGAAGCTCAAAACAAATACAGAATGATTCACTCAAAGGAAAAGTACCAATGTTTGCAATGTGCAAAAAATTCACATAAAGAGGATCTTCACCCTGTAAACAAAAATTTGCAAATGCTGTAGCTGCTGGCATTTAAAAAACACACACTTACCTGTCTCAGGATCCAGTGATGTCCTCACCCGACCTGGCTCTTTTCCGGTCTTCAGGTCCAGGTGCTGACATCTTAACTGTGGGCAGCCAACTATGGCTCCTTGCGGCTTCACAGCTGCCCACTGTGCATGTGCGAGCCATGCTATGCCCTGTGAATGATCCCGCAGTCTCCTGGGACCTGTAACGTGTTCCAAGAGGCCGCGGTGGGAAGGAGGGGGAGGCGGATGAACTTCTGCTCCAACTGGAAATCTGTCAAAATCAGGTGCCCGTTCCCCTCCAACAAAAAACATTTCAAAAATGGGAAAGGAGGGGGAGGAGAAGGAAAAGTGTGACTTCCCCTTTTGGGTGAAGTTCCACCTTAAGTTTGAATGTGCATTTTTGTCTGATTTGGACATTTTTGCTCACATCACTATGGTGCAAAGTCATGTGCAATCCTCTGCTAATTTAGTTTGGGTCATCTAGTTGGAAATTATATATACTTTAACAAAATTACATATATGAGACATGTCCATGCTGTGTAGCATATTTTGTTCAGCTAAGACAGCATGAAACATGACACTAACAGAATAAAAGAAGTTACACATATTTTGAAGGACACAAATACATTGTAAGTTGTGTATAATTGTGAACTTGACCTGGAAAACAAAGACATGTACTAATTATCTAGCCACTTTGATACTGAAATGCATTCAAAAGTATGTAAATACCCCACAGAATAGGCGCTTAGCACACAATGAATTGTAAATGCATACTTTTACACATCCATTTTGTGGAAATTAATTTTGCTTGCTCAGTGGAGTAGTAATATTCTAATTAATAAAATATTGAAAATTTTGAAAACACACAATTACTTTAAAATAGCTAAGCCAGGGTGACTGCTGCAATATGCATAATAAATTGTAAACAAGAAAAAAAAATCCTCTGTATGGAATTGTTGTGCTCTTGAAAAAAAAAATAGTCACTGAAGTCGGCCATCATGCCAATATATTACTGGGCCAAGTGGTAAAAATGGGAATTTGGGGCTTTGTGTTATTAATAAGAAAACTATCACGAGGCCAATTTTTTTATATGCTAAAGTGTTACTAAACCCAGCAATATAAAAACAATTCATCCGCCTCCCCACAGTGCATACAGCTTCTAAATCTTCTTTTTATATCAAAATACTGCTGCTATATACCTGTTATTCATCTGTATATTGCAGTCAGGTGATAAACTGCAATTAGCCAGGACTTCCCCAGTTTGCATGTGGGAGGAGACATTTCACTCTCTGATGATGAAATTTCCTTTGCATCAGTGACCCTTCACCCACAATCCGGCCAAAGCTGATTGGTGCTTTGCCAATGACATGCTCAGTTCACAAATAAACAATCACTGCCTCTAGAAATGCACTGCAGTCTGTATCCATGTGAAACAGGAAGATCGAACAGAGCATGTGCAATGTTTCCACACTGCCTGCATGTAGTATAGTATAGTAGAGTCTAATATAGTAGACAGGGCAAGCAGGAAGTAACTGCAATGTATAGTTAGGTGTCCATATATATTTGGACACAGGCACAATTTTAGTTTTTTTTCCAGGTATTTACCAAAACATATTCAAGCTATATTATAAAATGCATATGGGCTGAAAGTGCACAGTCTCAGGTTTAATTTGAGGGTATGTACATCCAATTTAGGAAGATTTAGGAATTACAGCTCTCAGGGGGCCAAAAGTAATTGGACAATTGAATCAAAAGCTGTTTCATGGCCAGGTGCGGGCTACTCCTTTCGTTATTTCTCCATCAATTAAGCAGGTAAAAGGTCTGGAGTCAATTCTAAGTGTGGTATTTGCGTTTGGAATCTATTGCTATGAACCTACATCATGCGTTCAAAGGAGCTATCCGTGCAAGTGAAACAGTCAATTGTAAGGCTTCAAAAATTAAACAAATCCATCAGAGAGATAGCAGCAACATTAGGAGTGGCCAAATCAACAGTTTGGTACATTCTGAGGAAAGAAGAACGCACTGGTGAGCTCAGCAACATAAAAAGGCCTGGACATCCACAGAAGACAACAGTGATGGATGATCGTAGGATCCTCTCTATAGTAAAGAAAAACCCATTCACAACATCCAGACAAGTAAAGGACATTCTCCAGGAGGTGGGCATATCATTGTCAAAGTCTACAATCAAGATAAGACTTCACAAGAGTAAATACAGAGGGTTCAGCACAAGGTGCAAACCATTCATGCAGTAAGCCTGACAAATAGAAAAGCCAGATTAGATTTTGCCAAAAAACATCTAAAAAAGCCAGACCAGTTCTGGAAAAGCATTCTTTGGATGGATGAATCTAAGATTAATCTGTACCAGAATGACAGGAAGAAAAAAGTGTTGAGAAGGCTTAGAACAGCTCATGATCCAAAGCACACAACATCCTCTATAAAATATGGTGGCGGTAGCGTGATGGCATGGGCATGCATGGCTTCCAGTGGCACTGGGTCATTGGTGCTTATGGATGATGTGACAAAAGACAGAAGCAGCCGGATTATTTCTGCAGTGTTTAAAGATATACTGTCAGTTGAGAATCTGCCAGATGCAGCAAAGTTGATTGGACGGCGCTTCACAATGCAGATGGACAATGATCCAAAACACACTGCAAAAGCAAACCAGTAGCTTTTGAAGGAAAATAAGTGGAATATTCTGCAATGGCCGAGTCAATCACCTGATCTCAACCCACTTGAGCATGCATTTCACTTGCTGAAGGCAAACCTAAAGGCAGAAAGACCCACAGCAAAGAACAATTGAAGACAGCTGCAGTTAGAGCCTGGCAAAGCATCAGAAAGGAGGAAACCTTTGGTAAGTCTTTGGTAATGTCCATGGGTTACAGACTTCAAGCAGTCATTGCCATTAAAGGATTCTCAACAAAATATTAAAAATAAACATTTTATTTATAATTATATTCATTTGTCCAATTACATTTGAGCCCCTGGAAATGGGGGGATATGTGTATAAAAATGGTTGCAGTTCCTAAAATTTGTATTTGATATTTACAGTGCCTTGCAAAAGTATTCATACCTCTTGAAATTTTCCACATTTTGGCATGTTGCAACCAAAAATGTTCATGTATTTTTGTCAGGACACCTGTGGTCAGATGACAGATGCACACAGCTGGGGTGCGAATCGCACCGCAGAAGTGTGAAGCGAATGCTAAGGTTGCAAAGAGCACTGCGAAGGTTATGGACCTATAGCTGACTGTTGCTAATGAGCTCCGGCTGGTACAGGAAGACGGGCCCATGGAGCACTGACACTGAAACACAGGGAGCTAGTGCATCAGTTTCCCCAGGGCGTGGAGTCTAAGAGCCAGTAGGTATTCGCCAGAGCCTCTGGTGGTGAGGATGGATTTGGCTGCAACTGGATCCAGGTCGTGGCCCCCGGGGTTCCCTAGCTCACGCTCGGCTGACTACAGGTGGAAGAGAGGAAGCAGCAGCACAGGAACAGCAAGCATAGAAAACAGGCGAACTATGGGGCTGGAACCGTACGAGAAGGCAGACAGGTACAGACGACCACCGGGACGGGAAACCGATCCGGTGAAAGATACGAACGACAAGGACACGACGACGAAGGAGAGAAGGTGGACATCAGTCGGCTCGCACTCGATCC
>BLSH010302413.1:2975828-3002913 GCA_018402905.1 Glandirana rugosa | reverse complement strand
TGAAACCCAACCACGTATTCGTCCCCTCAAAAAACCAACGAAAGGAGGTAACGGTTCCAATACAAGAAGACCCAGAAGAACATAACCTTGGCAATGGAGGAAAGCAACCAAAAAACTCCCCTGCTTATGCACCAACCCAAAGTCCAACCTGGCTGGCAAAGCTTACACCCCAAACAAAAAAACCCCATCCTTCGAACACAGGAGGGTAAGTAGAGCTGTGTTCAAGTTCCAGAGAGAGCAAGATCCTCCAGCTTCCAATGGAGAATTCATAACAGGATCTATCCAGACCATACTCATATCATTTAAACGGACAATTCAGCAGCAACTCGCCAACAATCCAAAGAGGGGAGGAAACCCCCACACCAGACAGCCAAGTTGGACCAGTGAATCAGCCAAGTGCATCCAACCAGTCGGAGACATCCACAGGATCCATAAAAAAGTGAACTGCACCCTGGTGTACCACTCGCAGCTTGGTAGGATACAGCATGCTATACGTGCAACCTTTCTCTTTAAGCCTTTTCTTCACATCCATGAACGAGCGTCTGCGTCGCTGAATCTCAGGTGAGAAGTCGGGAAAGAAATGTATGTTTGTATTTTCATACTTGAGTTCCGGAGTCTTCCTGGCAGCAGCAAGGATAAGATCCTTGTCACGGTAATTTAAGAATCGCACCAAAAAGGGACGAGGTGGAGCTCCCACCCTTTTAGGTCCAGTAGGGACTCGATGCGCTCTTTCCACAATATAGGCCGGAGAGACTTGATCCAGACTTAGCACCGTTTTGAAGAACTCCTCCGCAAAAGTGGCTGGACGATCTCCTTCCGCCCCCTCCGGGAGGCCCACCACACGAACGTTGTTTCTGCGGAGCCGATTTTCGGCGTCCTCCGATCGTTCCGTCAAGGATTTCACTAAGCGTTGCAGCTCTGCTATGGCGCGGGTCGAGGTCTCCGCTCCGTCCTCCACGATCGTTATGCGGGACTCAGCCTAAGCCATGCGACCCCGAAATTTGTCCATGTCTGCCCTAATCAAGCTGCACTCGATGGCCAAGGTGTCAATGCGGCCCATGACTGAGGCCTTGCTGTCTGCAATGGCCGCCAGGATCACATCCGTTGTGGTACCATCCAGGGTCCCCAGGGTAGCCACATTCACCCTCTGATCAGTAGCGGAGTTAGGAGAGTTAGGGGAACTCACCACCGGTGGATCCATATCTATTCCGTTCCGCTGCAGGAGATCTGTGAGGCCTTTGAAGAGCGCCGCTGAGCTTGTGGAGGAAGGCAAGATGGCTGCCGTACTCGCGCCAGCTGAGGCCCCTAGCAGCTTTGGCGGCGGTTGCTTCTTTGTAGATTGCCGCTTTGAAGGCATTGGAGGAATGGATGTACTATGTGGAGTCTTGTGGATGTTTTAAAGTAGAAAGAGTGCTCGGATTACTGCAGGATAACTCAGGAGAAGAGATCTGGAAGCTGGAGCTCTCTCCTTATGCGACCGCTCACCCGGACATCCGGTTCCGCCCCTATAGAGCTTTCTTTTGGTGGTATTTGATCACCTCTGCGTCATTTCTGATCACCGCTATAAACAAAAGAAGAGCGACAACTTTGCAAAAAAAACACATTTCTTACTTTTTGCTAAAATACAATTCCACAAAAAAAAATACTGCCGCCGTGAATATACGGTAGGTGGTGTGGAACCTGTTAAAATCAACTTTTATCTATGTATGTATGACACTTATGCCAAAAAGAAAAAACAGTTTGTTGTACCTGATTATAAAGTGTAAGACTGACTTTGACTTCTAACAATTGTTTATTTTTGTCGTGTCGGAGACCAGCGGCAAATTCAAAAAGTGAAACACACAGTAAACATACAGTACACTGTAATCTGTAAGATTACATTACTGTATGAAATCATTTCACATTCTCAAGTTTCCAGGCAGAAAGAATGGCATATATAATATAAAAGTGCATGCAGGGCACTGGACAAAGCACTAGGGACAAAGAGGATGTGAAATGATTTCATACAGTAATGTAATCCTACTGTTATGTGTGTTTCACTTTTTGAATATGTCGCCGGGCACTGCCCCCATGCGACGCAACGCTCGCAGGGAACGGAGCCCGGAACAGAGGCATCCGGTGAAGACACAGTGGGGGGACATCACTGGATCCAGGGGACAAGGTAAGTAACATTGCCTGGATCCAGCGATGTGATCTCGAGTGTGGCTCGGGGTTACCACTTTTGGCAATGGAAATTAACCCCTAGCCACACTCGGGTTAACCGCTAAGGAGGCTATGCCTGGTACAAACGAATAGGTTTTTTTTTCGTTGAACCCAGTGGGCTGAACGAAAAAAAAAAAAACTGGCAGCTCAGGTCGGAACCACTGTACTAATAATCTCATGTTGTTCTATTGTGTTCTGACAGGGGGATGCCCCCCCCAGTAGGAAAACTCCGGTCAGAGCTCCCAGCGATTGGCTGAAAGCGCTGATTGGGAGCCGATCAGCAGATCTTTTTTGGTCATGCCCCTTCGACAGAAGCTGGCCAAATGACAGACAAGTAAGAAGAAGTCCCGCCTAGGACGATATGCGTACGGAAAACCGGGAGGTGCACGTCACGCCAGCAGCAGCCACCTTTAGCTGAATGTCACCACACACATGGCGGAGTATGCGTGTTTGGAAACTTGGCACTTGCTCTAAGTGCCTTTGCATGTGAGTGCATTTATTTTTATACAAATAAATTGTGAAATTATACAGAGAGCACTAGATTTCTTTTTACTTTGCATATATCTGAACATCTATGGCTTTATGATGTTTTAATGCTGGACTGAGGAACCTAGGATCAGGAGGATCAGCACATAAGAGCTATCTATCTGTCTCCTCTCTCCTTTGTGGGAAAGGCTTGAATGACCTGTCTGGTTCACCCAGGGGTCCATGCAAGGAGGTGAGCGGCCTGTGTGATTTATAGTGGAGGCTTTTTCATGTGGTCTTGAATCCATTCCATTGAGGTCAACTGTCACCCTGTGGTGGATCCCTGTCCTGCAATTAATCTCTCTGAATCATGGACTATGGAAATTTACTTAATTTATTAATTTTAGCTTTTAGTGAGCGCTGCACTGTTATATCTTGTATATACTGGCACTAGGATTTGGAATATTGACCTAGAGTGTTCAGCTGCTAATAGTTTAATATTATTATTTTTTATTTTTTCCTTGCGCTGATTGATTTTCCATTTATTTATAGACAAGTAAACACTACAGATATTTGTGCTTTGTTCAGATTTCATGACTGAGGTTTACAACCACTTTAATGCATTCTATGCATTAAGGTAAAAAACCTTCCAAGATTAGTCTCTCTCTCCCCCCCCCCCCAGCCCCCACGAAACGTTTACCTGAGCCCGATCTCAATCCAGCGCTGTGCCCGAGAGCAGCATTGCTGCTCTGTCTCACTGACTGAGAGGCAGCAGACCCAATCAAATCCAATGAGGAGGGAGCAGGGGGTGGGGACGAGCAGTGCTATGTTTGTCTATAGACACACACAGAGTCTGGCTCCAGAACAAGCCTGCACATCTGCCCCAGCCTACAGCAGGAGCTTGCTATGGGGGCAGACTTGTGAGTTCATTCAGTGGTTCAGGTGCAGTTCAGGTGCAAATTTTTAAAGTGTATGTAACACCTGTTGTTCTTGTAGCAAGGATTTTCCATATTTTTTTGCCTTTTCATACATTTTATTTCAGCAAATATAGGGTTTCTCTTAAACTTCAAACTTTCCACACTGATATGTACTAAAACCCAAAATGAACAGGCAACAGGAGTCATATGATTCTAAGGGCTCAATGCAGTCCTTTGTGATTCACTTCCCTTTGTATTCTTTCTCTTGGTATACTATAGAATATTACAGCCACCTTTTTTTCTCTGATTGTGTTACAATAAATCTCTGCCTGTGGCAACAGGATGTAAGCTCAGTGGTTAAAAGCAGTGGAAAGCTGTCAAAATACCAAAAAGTCATCATAAGTTTCAGTAAGTAAAGAAATACTTAAAGCGGAGTTCCACCCTAAAGTGGAACTTCCGCTGGTTGGATTCCTCCCCCCCTCAGGTGTCACATTTGGCACCTTTCGGGGGGGAGGGGGAAGAGGACACCTGTCTTTAGACAGGTGTCCTTTTCCACACTTCCGGGAGCTCTGGCCAGCGGACGCGGCCGCTGACGTCAGAAGCCCGGCTCCCTCCTCCCTGCACTGCTTACACGTCCGGGTTCCCTTACCCGCGATGGATGCGGCTGCACCCGACCCCCGATCCGAAGATCGGCGGCGGGTGCCGACATCGCTGGATTCCAGGACAGGTAAGTGTCCTAATATTAAAAGTCAGCAGCTACTGTATGTGTAGCTGCTGACTTTTAATTTTTTTTTTTAGCCCGGACCTCCGCTTTAAGGATGAGCATAATGTCATCCCTTTGCAAAATCTAGCTAGATTTATATACTGGGGTTTGTTTACTAAAGGCAAATAGGCTGTTCACTTTAAGGGAACTTTCCCTGGAGTTTAGTGAATGCAGTGAAATTTCCCTTTGCAAAGAATACTTAAGTCAAGTGCAAGAAAAAAAAAAACATTTTTTCTTGAACATGATTGGATGATGGAAGTCAGCAGAGCTTCACCCCATTCACTAAGCTTTATGGATAATTCCCTTGCAACCTCTAGCAAAATAAAAATAGTCTATTTGTCTTTAGTAAATCAACTGCATCTTGCTAGAAGTACTTTCTTAAACCACAATTCTCTATCTGGTGAATGTCTCCTGTAAAATAATCTGAATTTCTTACATAAATGATTAATTCTATAGATAAACATAAACATTTGAATAAAACATTTTCGTGCAGTCAATTTTAGCTTTCTGCTTTGGTGACAGCTAAGAACTAAAATTGCATTTAAGCAATTGTAATGTAAAACATAACTATATAATCTTGCTTTTTTTAATGCCAAATCTGCCCTTTGGTATGTATTTTCTTAGTCCATCATGCATGAAAACATCCCATCGATGTGTGCCTCCCTTTCCAAGACTGCTCCTTCTTTGCATGCCTTTACCCATTAACGATGTTGTCTGAGATTTTGTACTTGACCTTTTTTTTTATTATTTGTTAAACAGGTTTTTCTAATCTTAACATACAAAACAGTTACTGGAAGTCTCTGACCCATGCAGAGACTGAACTGCAAGCAAACCTATGAAAATTCTTGGTAATTGCTTCCAAATTCACTGATATGTTTTACATAAAGACAGTGATGTAAAGGATAAGAGGGGCACAGGATGCAGAGAAAGTATTAATTTATAGTGCCAGAGCCCAGTTAACCCTTCCCCTACAGAATTATGGATTTGTGAATACTACTATAAGAATTACAGATTCTTTTAAGTGCAACTCCATTTTTCCAAAAAGTTTACCCCTATTTCTGACTTTTCACACTTTCTGATGTATCCTTAAAACTTACATTTTCAGACAAACTTTTAAAATTCTCAATGTCAATGTCCCACTGTTGCTTCCTCCTCCATTATCTGGCAAGGCACACACAAATAGTTTACTCTTGCTCCAATGGCTAGAGTAGGACTTTAAAAGAAACCCTTCAGGACAGAAATATAAAAATAGCCATTGCTGATTTATTTTAAAGGTGCCTGCTCCAATGCTATCACACTAATTCTTTCTTCACCATTTGGTGAAATAGTGAGCAGATTTACACATGCCCGTATGTGTTATGGACACATAGGCACATAAGCTTGGTCAGTAACTCACTATATAGCAAAGCAAGAAAAGGGATGACAGACCTGAAGCATGCATTTTCAAAAATAAAGCCTCGTACACACGGTGCGACGTTCGTACGACCGAACGGCCCAAATCGTATGTTGGCTGATGTATCTCGCGTACTGACATGCAATAAGCGATCGTACAACCAAGCCGAACGTAGTGACGTGTTATGAGCGTATAAAGAAGAGGTTCAGGTGCATGTCATTTGTGAATTAGGAACGGACACTTCCGGGTGTTCCTGACTTCAGAACATGCGTGTTTTGCACAGTACAACTTGTTGGACCAACTTCTCTGTTCACACGATACAACGGTCGTATGACCGCTTGTTGGTACAACCAAAGTTTTCTAGTTTGCTCATCCAACTTCTGTTGTACGACCGTCGTACGTCGGCTGTTCTAATCGTGTGTACTAATGGTCGGATGATAGTACAACAAGCGGTCGTATGACAACTTTCATACGACCGTCGCACCGTGTGTACGAGGCTTTAGTCAGCAATGGCAGCACTTGTATCCCTAACCTGACAGGTTTTATGTACACCTGAAGTCTAGCTATGGACCCCACCCCTATTTAGCTAATCTCCCCAGCTGATTACAAAACAGATGAAAAGCTGGCCAACATATTCCCCTGTGGATGGAGGATGGAAGAATACTGTCACCCACCATTTCATTACTCACTTTTGCTATCAGAATACACTGATCAGCACCTGTAGCCTATTGGCTTCAGCCTCTGATTGATAGAAACGTTTCCAACTTGCCTCTTTTGACAGAAGCCTATTACACAATCAACTTTTGTTGAGCAGGAGAGCACACTATTCAAATTTTGGTCGGTGTATGGCCTAAATAATAAGCTGAATTAGTGGCCATGTAACACTCTGGGTTGTAAGTCTTCTCTCTTCTGCACTGAAGAGTGAAAAGATCCTTCTTCAGATGCCAATGTGGCTGCCTGGTTATGAGGACACTTTTTTTTTTTTTTGATCAAAACAAAGTTTTATTGAGCATATTGAAAGGATATACAAACAAGTACAAAGTGCAACATGCACTATATAAAAGGATAAAGCATTGACATAGCCGTACTGAATATAACATATAAAGGCCCGTACACACGGTCCAATTATCAGCTGAAAATTTTAGTACGACAGCCTGTCGTCCAATAATCTGACCATTGGTATGCTCCATTCGACAGACGATTTTCATTTATCGTACAACAAAAGCTGAATGAGCCGACTAGAAAATTTTTGTCTGCCGACAAGGACACGTCCAGTTTTCGGCTCGTCTGTACAGAAGTTGGACAAACAAAAGTTGAAAGTACAAGCACGCATGTTTGGAAACCAGGAACGAGCCGGAAGTGTTCGGTCATGTAAACACGAAATCAGCGGGAGGGGCCCAAAAGGTGACGCATGAAATTGAACTTCCTCTTTATACGCTCGTAGCACATCACTACCTTCGCCTATGTCGAATGATAATTTTACTAACGTCAGTAAGCTAGACTAAATCACGGACAGCCGATTTTGGGAAAAATTGGACGTGCGGTCGTACGACAATCGCAGTGTGTGTATGAGGCTTAAGAGTCAAGAGCCCAAGGGTTACCAGATCCTATATGTGACCAATCTATTTATACCCAGATTGGAAGTTTGAGGAACAGTCCAGTGCTACACAACATATTCTAGTGTGCCCCAATATGGAGAGGCGTGCGAACATTAAAATTGAGGGCAGGTGCATAATACAAGGGGTAGGGTGGTTTGTGCATAGTAGGAGAGGGTTACTCCTGGTCAGTGCAGGTGGAGGAATCCTCAAGCCACCTGTCCTAGATTTTATTATATTTAGCCGAGCAGCTCCTGTGTTGGTACAATACTTTTTTGTAGGGGAGGGTGGCATTGATGGCCCTAATGCACTGCTGGATAGTGGGGGGGGGGGTGGCTCCCTGATCCATGACCTAGCTATTTGCATCCCAGCAGTTTAAGTATTTTTCTTCCTCTGGAATGTAGAGGAGAGGAGACCCAGTAAGCATTTACAGGGGCATAGGGTCAGGGGGGAACCCATGCGGTGATGGATGAATCTAACCACCCGTGACCAGTAACCTTGAAGGGAGGGACAGGACCATATTAGGTGGTAAAAAGTTCCCCCCAAGTCTCCGCATTTAGGGCACGCCGGACTATGATCCAGCTTATATTTGGAGAGACAATTCGGCGTTAGGTAGGAACTATGAAGAATGTAAAGGTGAGTAAGGCGATCAGACAGCTTAGGGGACACTAGTTTACAGGAGGCCAGCACCTCCTCCCAGTCCCCGTTTGCCATGTCCCCCACATCCGTTTCCCACCTGGATTTTAGTTGATAGCCTTGGGTAGTGGCTGCAGGTAAAATAAGGTGATTGTAGAGTGAGAAGATTAGTTTCTTGGGGTCTTGACCCCTAACCACTTCCACCATATGTAGCCATTCAAGGCTGGGAATGGAATCACGGAATTGGGAATGGGCGTGGCGGAGTTGGAGGTGGTGGAAGAACATGTGATTATGCACTCCGTAATCATCTTTAAGAGCTTGAAATGATTTAACTGAGCCATTAGCTATGACCTGTGAAAGAAATATAACTCCCCAAGCAATCCACACGTTGTGATCAGGGACAGTCAGCAGTTCGGCCAGGTACAGGTTGTACCACAGTGGTGTGTGAGTGTGCAGTGTAAGGGCCTTGGTGATGGACAAGGCCAATTGCCAGATTTTACAGCGATGGAATATCATCCGACACCTGTTGTCCATGTGACAAGACTCGCGGGTGTCGCATAGTTATATTTGGAAGGGGTGGGCCACCGGGCTGGATACTGAGGAGCATACTAGGGTAGAATACCTGTCCCGGTCTTCATGGTTGTAATAGAAGAAATGAGAAAGCTGAGAAGCAATATAATACAGGGCCAGGTCGGGTAGAGCCATGCCACCCAGGTGGATGGGACGCTTCAGAGTTCTCCATGACAGTTTTTGTCTGGAGGTGGCCCAAATAAACATGCTGAGGATTGATTCCATATATTTAAAGATACTTGTGGAAATGTATAGGAGGGCATGCCAAAAAGGGTAAAGCAGTTTGGGAAGGAGGGTTATTTTCACCAAATTGATATGTCCCATAATTCCAAGGGGAAGTCGGGTTTGAGTTTTGTTTTTAGGAGATCATATAGGGGTTCTAAGTTGAGACCTATGTAGTCTGTGAGGGTTTGTGAGATTTGTACACCCAGGTATCGAATCCTGCTAGCTCTAACCAGGGGAAGTGGTGCTTGGTCTGCTGAAGGGGCATCTACATCTAGTGGGAGGATTTGGGACTTAGACCAATTAATCTGTAATCCGGAGTATTCCCTAAATTGCTTAATGAGTTGCAAAGTCGTCTGGAGTGAAGGGCCGGTGTCCCCCAAGTACAGGAGCTACAGCAGTGAGGATATAGGGCAGCCCTCACGGGTGCCACGGGATAGCGAGAAGGGGTCAGAGATCCTACCATTAACTTGGATCCAGACAGTGGGAGCCTGGTAGAGAAGTTGGAGCCATTTGATAAATTTTGGGCCGAAGCCAAACCTGCGGAGGCACTCCCACAGGTAGCTCCATTCCACAAGTCAAACGCCTTAGCGGCGTCCAGGCTGACCACTCCCCTGGGTCCAATATTGTCATGCGTAGATTGAAGGTTCATGAAAAGTCTACATAAATTAAACACTGTGTTCTTGTTGGGCATAAACCCCATCTGATCTGAATGGATTAAAGTATAACTTTGTTAAGCCGCAGGGCAAGGATTTTGGCTAAGATGTCGACATCTAAATACAAGAGAGAAATGGGTGGTACGACTCAGGGAAGAGGGGATCTTTACCTGGTATGTGCGGACACTTCTAGTTGGGTTCATTGGTGGAATACTCCAGTGAGGGCATGAAGACATCCCAATGAGGGAAGTCTACATGACCGATTGTTGAAGGGCCTGAGCTGCATCAGTACATTGCTGGTCTTAATTCCTTGAAAAGGCACAGATAGTGAGCTTGTGTGACTTACAAAGGCTTTGTAAAAGTTTTTGAATGAAAGTGAATTGAAGGGATGGGGCTAAAAAGTTGTCTGCCATTGGGCTATAAATAATATAAATACACAATGCCCATGCTGACTTCCTTCTGAGATCCGCAATTGCAGGAGCCCATTTTTTTTGGTGGGGGGGATAAATCCTCTGCCCTGATCTGTGAGAATCATTCAGTAGGTAGATATCATGTACCTGCTAAGAGGCTAAAGCGAAGAGATGGCTTCTCTTGCACCTCTGGTTGGAACACCCCTACAGACGATGACAGGGAATGCAAGGCACAAAGTGGCAAAGGTGTCCTGAGACCACTTCACTGGTGGCTTCTTCTGATGATGATCAGCGAGGTAGCCTGGAGATGAGAGTCTCGGTAGGCTAGGCAGAGGTGATGCAGGATATGACCAGCAGGAAAGAACTAGAGTAGAAGTGACGAGGTCAGGGCCAAGAGATTATGCATGGATGGTCATTAACATTGAAGATAAGGAAGTGGTCAGCCAAAGTCAGGGTCATACATGAATAATCAGTAGAAGCAGAGTCCTTAAGCATTCCAGTGTCACAACCAAGAACCAGACAGAGAGTAATCCAAAGGTAGGCCGAGGCTATAACAGGAAATCAGGATATGTACAAGGATCAGGATACATAGAAGTGTTGTTCACAAATTAGCTGAAGATCATCCAACAACCATCTGTCATCATTCCTTCTTTTAAATATTGAGATTGGTATCAGTCCTAGAATTAAGGCTCGTACACACGGGACGACGATCGTGCGTACGACCGTGTTGAATCGTACGTTGACGGTCGTATGTAGCCTACTGACATGCACACGACGGTCGTACATACAACTTGCGGCCGGCCGAACGTGATGACGCGAACGAGCGTATAATGAGGAAGTAGCGTCACCTTTTGGGCTCCCTTCTAATTTCATGTTAGTTGAAGTGGACTTGGCGCATGCGTGTTTAGCACAATACAACTTTGTTGAACACAGCTGCTCTACACACGACTCAACGGTCGTATGCGAGCTTGTTGACACGACCAAGTTTTCTAGTCTGCACATACAACTCCCACGAACGACCGTCATACGTTCAACTGTTGAAAGCGCCGCCACAGACGATCGATTCTGCATGCAACGGTCGTGAGTACGACGTGTTGAACACGATCGTCGTCCCGTGTGTACGAGGCTTTAGACTTGCTCTCAAGTGCACCTGCATGCGTGGGAGCCAGTGTGACATGTATGCGTGCGCTTCCGTGCAAACAAGTATGCCCACGAAGGTAACCATCAGAGGTTCTCAACCTGTGTATTGGCAAACGTGAACCTCTGTACTGGTTGGCATCCTGACAGTAGCTTTAAAGCCATAGGATCAGCATGACCACCAGTAAGCAGCATCTTCTGAAAGAGATAAGTAATGACTGTCCCAGATTTCCTATTTGTGACTTATTCCTTGCTTTGTATTAAATATAATCCTGTGATTAAGGAGGGTAGGAGAGATATGATTCTTATAATATGTTAATATTTTCTGAGATTTTAAGGTAGTAATGCAACATGTAAAAAGCAAAAAAAAAATACTCCAAATAAATCTGTACACTGGGCTGGGCACCAATATGTAACAGAAACTATTATTAGCTCTCAAATGTTTGCAGTTTTTCTGTATTGGGTTTATAAAGGTGTTTCTTCTCCTTTTAAATGTGTGGATTTTGTTCTGCTCAAGATAAATGTAAACTCTAACTGGATGACATTTAATATGCTAGAACACAGTGGGGATGATTTACTAAAATTGTAGAGTGAAAAATCTGGTGCAGCTCTGCATAGAAACCAGTCAGCTTCCAGGTTTTATTGTCAACACTTAATTGAACATATAAGCTGATTGGCTACCATGCACAGCTGAACCAGATTTTTAAATACTGCATTTTTTAAATCCTTTTGCGATATCTCAGTTTTGCTAATCCCCTACAATCTCTTTCAGCACTTTCTGAAAGTCTAGTAACAGCCGAACATTATTGCTCTGGATCAGCTTTCTGATGGTGACAGCAGTTGATCATGCCTGCATAATGTATGTTGGCACAACTGCTTGTAGTCCCCACATGGGGTGCATCTGATAAGGTGACAATGCAATAGCACAACTGACAGACAGTTCTCAACTCATGACAGGAAGTGCCAAAGTTCTTCATTGACATGACCACCAGGTAATATTTTCATGGAAGCTGCAGATTCAAAAATATTGTAAATAACTTTTAAAAATCACATCAACATCTTAAAAATGATATGACATTCTAAAGGACGAGTTTAGATATAACTGAATTATGTGACAGAATAAAAATAACACTGAAGGCAAGAATAATCTGAATACAATAATTAAATCAACAGCTGTAAATGTTTTTATGCTCCTGCATAAACTAAGGGATTTGCTTTAAATGCTTTTTGCCTTAATGTTCCTATTTAGCTAAGCAGGAAAATCTTAACATGGCAAACCGAATAAAATTCCTACGTTCAATAAAATATTGTAAAATTGATTGTCACTTAACAGCCCGCATAATTATGACTCCTAAGTAATAGTTTAGCACTTCCTCAGAGCTTCCAGGAAGGGTTTGATTACAAAAACAAAGCAAGGCAGGCCTGTAATGCTTTAGTACTGGCAGACAGGCCAACATTTTGTTCCTGGCACTCATTGGAACTATTAGTGCCCATACTTTCCAACATTTTGAGATGAGCACGAAGTAGGTAGACAAAGGACACACACCTGCTATGCCCCCAGTTACAAAAATCAAGAATAATTCATATGTGAAAAATAATTAATGATGGTGACAATTTCTTATTTACCACTACTTTTTCTTTACACTGGCTTGTAAAAATAACATATGCAATAATAGAGAGATGGAAATTTTGGTGAAGTTTAACATTTTCTGTAATTAAATAGTGCATTCATAGCTACCAGGAGCTTTTTGCCATAGTGTGAAATTTGCACAACAAATTTGCACATTACCCAACAAAGCATTTCCTCCCAGTGTTGGGATGTACACATTCTCCTTCATGGCTGATAATTCTATCTTCACCTAGTCTATTTTTTGGGTTCAAAATCTTCAGCCATCATGACTGGCTGGGCCAAAATGCCATAACTCCCACACATGCATACAAGAGTTACTTTGTCCCAGCATAAAATCTTTACATGGACAGCATCTGTGAGAGAAGACACATACACAGTACTTCTTCTGTCATAAAAAAAAGTCTGCCCGTCAGAACAAGTTGCTTGTCTACTTTCAGAGCCTAGCATTAAGGAGGAACCCAGTGAGAGGCTATGTTAACACTGGTTGCTAGGTCAGGAATAATCCAGTGCTGAAGCGGGATATAAAGGAACCCAAGTGTCCATCAGTGTCCTTCTTTCCCTTACCTCACACATTTACAGGAGAGCATGGACACTTCACCTAGTAATGTATTAGTTGGTTAAGCAACAAGATGCAGAAACAGTGCAGCTGAAGGTTGGGGTGTGTTTTCCCCCTTTTGAACCCCTGAAGAGTGCTGTGCATGGAGTTTGCCCATGGGGGAGTCATCTGCAGGATGATTTTCACAGAGCTGGTTATAAGACCATATTACAGCCAGCTCCAGCACACACATTCTCAGCAGAGGGAAAGGCAGCTAGCAGCCTATTTTCAATGATGGCCAAGCCTGAAGTCCCATAGGTGTGTATAGAGACCTACTGTGCAGGCACAGCGCAATTAAGTTTCCCCCCACAATATTCCTGCAAAGCAACAATGTTCACGGTTCATGGAGCTAAAGGTGAGGTAGGGGTGTGTCCTTCACCACATTCTATATGCACCTTCTTTCCCATATTAAATTGGCCATATTCTGTAAGAGACTGAATCAGAGAAATCCCTTGATTCCCATATCCATGCTAAACAGTGTGAATGTACAAATCCCCCTGCCAGCTATTGTATTCATACAGTGCATATGATTCCAGTTGCTGTATGGCCAACAATTTTCCACTGAATTCCTTTGATTTTCAGATTAGGAAATTATTTTTTCAGATCAAATAGATTTTTTAGATCAGAAATTCACTTGATGTATAACAAGCTTTAGAAGAGTGGGAGGTATGACAAAACAATGTCCTAAAAGTGAGGCATTTCCCCACATCTCACATCAGCATAGTTTCCTATATTCGTCTAATTAACTGATTATACAATAACAGATTGGGTTACTTACATGTATGTACCCTAGTAAACTTCTGAAATAAGGCATTTATATTTGCTGGTATTTGTAATAAACTATCCCCATGTTTCATGCAGCAAATTGCCATTACCTTACCTATAATTTTTGACTGTTGAACGGTTTATGTAAATGTCATTTGCGGTTTGGCAAATTCATCACTTTTCCTGCTAGCAATTCCCAGCAGAGCTAATCGGAGTTGTTAAAATGATGATGGTAATATTTTATGTTGTACAATAAAGCAGGTGCGTGTAATTTTAGCAATATGCATATATGGGATTTGGCAGACATTATAAGAATAGTTATTTTTTGATCCACACTTAAAAACACTGTAGTAGATAAAGCCCTCACTTATTGCATTCAAATAAAACTTCAAGTTTACAAGAAGGAAATAAAAACCAAAACTTAGATTTTATCCATGTATTCATAATATATTTACATGTTCAACTTACTTGGGTAAAGGCTTCTTTATCAACAGTTTAGTACAGAAGGGTTAGGTCCTTTGTCAACTCTTTAAGATGGAAATTCCATTCACTTTGGAGAGATTTTCTCTAATTTCCAGTTGTGTCTCCAGGACAGCAAGTGAAGGGAAATCTTCCCAGCGGTACACAGTCAGCAAAATATGACCTGATAGGAGTTTTAACCCTTCCCTACTCTATCTTAAAATAAAAAATGTTTGGACCTGATTGGAAGGACCATTCTTCCCTATGGACAGACATGTGAAGATACTTGTGTTCGTTTACACCTGTCTATCTATGGGTCTGATCGGGTCCACTAAAAAAGACAGAGTGAGACTCTATCCTCCTCCAGTTAGGTGGAGTGAATCGGAGACAGACAGGTGGAAATGAACAGCAAAATCCGTTTACTCCCAGCACCCATAGAGTAGAGCAGGCTCTGTCCATGTCTGCTCTGCAGAAATAGAGAGGACATAGATGTTTCATCTGCCTGCTCTGTTCAGCAGGGGATTTGTGAACAAAATTTGCCCTGTGTGAAAGGGGCCTTAGACAGTGCTTTAGATGCCTCCTAAACACATCAAACACATAAAAAACACATTTAAATACTTTATGCAATTCACAAGTGTTTTAACATGCATTTATTTTTGATATCTGTGTAAACCTAAATATAGAGTAACTTTATCAACATATATTTAATAAAATAGGGGAAAGGTGGGTCATTATAAGCCATTCTAATGAAGGCCACACCATCAAACTGCTGTACCAATTTTGTCTTTGCACAAGAGAATGCTCTCCCCCATTGTTTTGGCAACTATGATATGCATGCATGCATTTACTGTCCAGATTCTACCCTTATGTCAGTTTTATTTCTTGTGTTCGCTCTTTGAAGAGATCAGTTTAGGATAAAAAGAATGGATGTTTTCTCTGCTGACACTCTACTCCTGCCAAATATTTTATCTGGCTAGCAGGAGTGTAGAGTGACCTAAAGGCACCATTAGAGGTAAATAAGGTTCTGTTTCTACAGCTGCATCAGAAATAGGCGCATTAGCTACAGCATTTCCTCTGCTTGGCTTCCTACTATAGCACATGTTCAGCTAGCTGGACAAGAGAAAGTGAACATTTTTCTATATCAGAAACTTGGAGGAAACATTCTACTTTGTAAACCTTTTTAATGAAGGTGAAAGGTAAGCAGTATGGTTTATTTCCCCAGGCAATGTAAAGTTGTGTGAAGCACACCTAAATGGATGCACTGGACCTCACCAATAAAGTATCAGAGGAAAGAATTGTATGACCATCTGTGTTGCCCCAGAATGGTTTCATCCCTCTCATTACTATGGTCCTATATGACTTGGGACACTCTTGAAAGTTAAAATTTAGGGATATATTCATTTCTCTGAACAGTCCCCCTTGGTTTGGTTTAAGTTACAGAGTGTTTTAAATCAAGACTATTAATATTCAGAGTTTTTCAGAATATTTACTGGCCCAACTTATCTCAGTTAATGGGATCCAGGGGGTTGTACATGAACACGTGTAAATATTTGGTTTACTCTTAAAGGCAATTTTTTGTCTTTTCATTTTGGATAAAGTGGTAAGGGGTTAGAACCACTGTCCAGTTTTTATTACAGTCTGTTTCCTCATCTGGGCCCACTCTGTCTACTTATCCTGATCACCAATGTAATGAGGGTAACTTTAAAATCTATTTCCACTTGATTAAAAAGAGAAATCTTCCACCAGGGACTCTTCCTCCTCCTGTCTAAATGGGGATATTCCTAATATTGGGAAGATATCTTCTCACTTCTTGTTGAGTCTATGGGACAGGAAGTAAAGGGAAATCTCCCTAATGAGACACAGATCGCAAAAAAGTTGTAACCCTTCCCTACTTGCTTTGGATAGATAGGGATTATGTGTGGAGTATGGAGATAGCCAACTAAGTGGTGAGCCCTCCTGGGCCAAGGTGTGGCCTGTTAAGCCTCGTACACACGGTCCGATTTTTGGACGACAGAACACCCGTTTTTTGTTGGATCTTGTCTCATGTCGAAAGTGAAGAGTGTACTAATAATACGAAAATTTTCGTACTTAGCGTCATAAGTTACATAATGTTTTGAATATTTTTCCCTCTTTTTTAGTTTCTGAGCATGCATAGTCTCGGTCGGACGAACGGAATGAAAATCGGACGTTGTGTTGTTGTACAAAAAACATTTTATAGCCTGCACATCCAGCTTTTGTCTGACGAAAAAATCAAAATCCGCTGTAGAAAGGAGCATATTAACGGTAAGAATTTTGGACGACAGGCCATCAAACGGAAATTCCAGTCCAAAATTCACAATTTGTGTAACTTTAGGTATATAGCAAAGCACATACAGGAATGTCATGTCATCTTGTAAAGCACAGAGTGCCTGTGATTAAATTGTTGGCTAGATAGATTGTTGGATAGACAGACAGAAAGACAGATAGTGTGTAATAAACATAAATGTCACAATCTAGTAGTTAACCGCTTGCCGACCAGCTGCCGTCATTTTACTGTGTCAGGTCGGCTCTTTCCCGCAAATCGCCGTAGCTTTACGTCAGTCGCGGGAACAGGTTTTGTGTACACAAGGCAGATCTCCGTTCTGACAGGGGAGATCACACAGATCCTGTCTTTCTGCTATGCAGAAAGACGGATATGTGTGTTTCCCCAGGCAGCCCATCCCCCATACAGTTATAATACACAGTGAGGGAACAAAGTTAACCACTTGATCGCCCCATAGTGTTAACCCCTTCCCTGCCAGTGTCATTTATACAGTAATCATTGCATTTTTATAGCACTGATCACTGTATAAATGTCAATGGTCCCAAAAAAGTGTCAAAAGTGTCTGATCTGTCAGCCGCAATGTCGCAGTCCTGCTAAAAATCGCTGATCGCTGCCATTACTACTAAAATAAAAATAAATCATAAAAATGCCATAAATCTAGTCCCTACTTTTGCACAAACCAATCAATATACGCTTATTGCATTTTTTTGGATATTTATTATAGCAAAAAGTAAAAAATATTGTTTTTTTTTTTCAAATTTGTCACTCTTTTTTTGAAAACTGCAGAGGTGATCAAATACCACCAAAATAAAGCTCTATTTGTGGGGAAAAAAAGGACATAAATCTAGTTTGGGTACAACGTCACACGGCCGCGCAATTGTCATTAAAATCGACGCAGTGCCGTATTGCAAAAAATGTTCTGGTCATTAACCACTTCAGCCCCGGAAGGATTTCACACTTTAGGACCAGAGCACTTTTTGCGATTCAGCGATGCGTCGCTTTAACCGACGATTGCGCGGTCGTGCGACGTTGTACCCAAACAAAATTTGCGTCCTTTTTTTCCCACAAATAGAGCTTTCTTTTGGTGGTATTTCATCATCGCTGCGTCATTTCTGATCGCCGCTATAAACAAAAGAAGAGCGACAATTTTGCAAAAAAAAAAAACAAATTTCTTATTTTTGCTAAAATACAAATACAAAAAAAAATACAAAAAAACATTTTTTTTCATCGGTTTTGGCTGATTTATATTCTTCCTAATATTTGTGATAAAAAAAATCACAATCTGCGTTTATTGATTGGTTTGCACAAAAGCTGCCGCGTTTACGGATGATGAGAATTCATTTCTGGGGTTTTTATTTTTTTTTATTTTTTACTAGTAATGGCGGCGATCTGCGATTTTTAGCGGTACTGCGATATTTTAGCAGGCATATCGGACCATTTTGACACTTTTTTGGGACCATTGGCATTTATACAGCAATCAGTGCTATAAAAATGCACTGATTACTGTGTAAATGCCATTGGTAGTGAAGGGGTTAACCAGGAGGGGGCGCTCCTGTGTTCCCTGGGCATGTTCTAACTGTGTGTGGGCTACCCTAGCAGAGGAAGGGAAGTAATCACAGCTCCCATGTAGAGGAAGGCTGTGATCACAGCCCTTCCCCCTCTCACAGAACGGAGGTTCGTGTTTACTTACATGGACCTCCGTTCTTTCAGTGCGGAAGGGGCATTGCGGGTAGCCGGCGGCGATCGAGTCCGCCGCACCCGCTCCCTGGCCCACTCCGAACACAGTGAGCGCGCGGGCGTGCCTCCGGCGGCGTGCACTCACAATACGCGATCTCGCAGCCGCCGTCCTATGACGGCGGTTTGCGATATCGAGCCACTTTGTCGCCGTCAACCTGCGGTTGACGGTCGGCAAGTGGTTAAGGGGGAAATCCTTCCGCTCCTTAGGTGGTTAAACAGTAACCACTTTCTGACTGCCCAATAGCAGTTTTACTGCTGCAGGATGGCAGCTGTGCACTGGATCACATATACATACGTGATCCTACACTTCTGCCTTTAGGAAGCGCACAGTTTCTGCTGTGAATATTCACAGTAGAAGCTGATCTGTGAGTGCCAGACACTCGATGTCTGCCAGCACCCGCGATCATCAGACAGACAGTCAGAATGGAGCTCTACCTATGTAAACACGGCAGAGTTCCGTTCTGACAGGTTGAAAGGGATGGATTCTGTGTTGCTGCAAAGCAGAGACTCAAATCCATCTCTTCCCCTAGTAAAATCAGCACACTTAGTGAACGCAAACACTGACTAGGCACACAGTTAACCTTTTGATCGCCCTAGATTTTTAACCCTATCTCAGCCAGTGTCAGTAGTTCAGTGATAGTGCATATTTTTTAGCATTAGTGTCACTGGTTCCCATGAAGTATCAAAAGTGTCCGAATGTCCGCTACAATATCACATTCTATTTTTGCCAGAGATATCATTTGGTGTTGAGGCCAAATGATTCCATTTTAGTCTTATCTGACCATAACACTTTTTTCCATGTGGCCTCAGGATCTTCAGGATGCCTTTAAGGTGGTCAGATGAGACCAAAACTGAATTATTTATGGTTGAACATATTTTTTTTCATAGAAAAAGTTTTGTCAATACAGAAAATAAAGAAGCATGGAATTAAGCATAACGATTCTTGTCTGTTATTATCATCCAGTTTGCATCTATAAGTTCTAATTATTACAAAATTGAATTATTTAGCCTCAACACCAAACAATATGTCTGGTGGAAATCCAATACAGCTCACCATCCAAATATCACCATTCATACAGTAAAGCATGGAGGGGGTAATATCCCGTTATGGAGGTGTTTCTCTGCAGCAGGGACTGGAGCACTTGTCAGGAAAGAAGAAAAATGAATGGGGCAAAATACCGTCAAATTTTTGAGGAAAATCTGCTGCCCTGTGCCAGAAAGTTGTCAATGGGAAGGTTTACCTTCCAACATGATAATGACCCAAAGCACACAGCAAAAATGACCACACAGTGGTTAAAGGAGAAAAAGGTGAATGTCCTTGCATGGCCTAGTCAAAACCCAGGCTTAAACCCCATTGAAAATCTGTGGAATGACTTGAAGACTGCGGCCCACAAATGGTCACCATCAAATTTAACTGAACTTGAGCAGTTCTGCAAAGAAGAGTGGGCAAATAAGTCTAGATGTGCAAAGTTAGAAGAGGCATATCCCAACAGAGTGACTAAAGGCTGTAATTAGAGCAAATTGTGGTTCAACAAAATACTGACATAAGGGGGATCTGTTTTCCAACTCAGTGATTCTGTTTTTTTTTCTGACATGTTGGTGTCATATCTTTCACTTGGATGTTATAAGTTGCACTAGTAAATACAGCTGGTTAAAACAAAAAACGTGTCTGTCTTAATTTCAGGCCGCAAAGCAACAAAATGCTGTATAAATGTCATTGGTCCCAAAAAAGTGTCAAAAATGTCCGACAAGTCCGCCCCAATATCGCAGTCCCAAAAAAAATCGCAGATCGCCGCCATTACTAAAAAAAAAAAGATGTAAAAACGCCAGAAATGAATTCTCGTGGTTTGTAAACGCTGCAACGTTTGTGCAAACCAATCAATAACAGCTGATTGTGATTTTTTTTACCAAAAATATGAGGAAGAATATAAATAGGCCAAAACCAATGAATACATTTTTTTTTTGGATTTCTATTATAGCAAAAAGCAAGAAATATTTTTTTTTTTTGCAAAACTGTCGCTCTTTTTTTGTTAATAGCGGTGATCAGAAATGATGCATAGATGACCAAATACCACCAAAAGAAAGCTCTATTTGTGGGGAAAAAACAACGCAAATTTTGTTTGGGTACAGCGTTGCACGACCGCGCAATTGTCAGCTAAAGCGGCGCAGTGCCGAATCACAAAAGGTGCTCTGGTCCTACAGTGGGAAATCCTTCCGGGGCTGAAGTGGTTGATGTACGTCTTGCTCTTGTAGGCATTCAGGTGAAAGACATTCCTCAAAGTTAAGAATTGTAAAAAACAGGTTAAGGTCTTTGCTTGGAAGGGATCTTCTGGAATCTCTTATATTACTCAACACAGAGAAGGAAATCAGCAGAAGTTTAGTTTATGATGACATCCTTGATAAATGTGCTCATTCTTCTTCTATTCTACAAAAAATTCTCCTTTAAAGCTAAATACAAAAACCAGACGATCATCGCAATCACACTACCCCCTCCCTATAGAAGCAGATGTCAGCAAACAATAAAATGAAGGGTAACAAAGCCAGTAATAACTAAATTTTAAATATATTACAAAGGAGTTAAAGTCTGAGTTGATAGCTGAAAACATTGTGTGTACTGTTAAAGAGCACAATAGCTCTGTATACATTGCTAAACTCTACATAACTAATGCCAGCCTTTGGTTATATTGCAGATTTTGTTGATTTTTCAACTAAAAAGAAGTTACATTTTTCAATGAACCAACTTGAACCTGATTCAGGCTTAGCTACTAGAATGGAGCCACAAATAAAACTGGCCAAACTGTAGTAGAATGGCATTCGATTTTTTTTTTTTTTGTTTAATGAACTTGATTTTCAAATCATTAGTGGAGTTAAGTCGACATTTGCTTTTGACTACAGCAGCCTTTCTCAACCTTTTCAACACAGAGGAACCCTTGAAATAACTTTCTGGCCTCAGGGAGCCCCTGCTAAAATTTACTATATTTACAACTCATGATACTTTAGTACAGCCTTTCTCAACCTTTTCTAACACCGAGGAACCCTTGAAATAATTCTCCGGTCTCGGGGAACCCCTACTAAAAAATAAAAATCTACAACTCATGATACATTAGTGTGATGATCAATGGGAAGAATGCCCCCTACACTTGTGGTCATTGGGAAGAATTACCCCTTACAGATAGCTAAAAAGATCAATGATGTCATTGGGAATTTATCTGAGAGGTAGAAATTGACCATTGCTCAAGGAACCCCTAGCAACCTCTGGTGGAACCCTGGTTGAGAAACCCTGCATTAGTGTGATGGTCAGTGGGAAGAATACTCCTTACACTTTTGGTCATTGTGAAACATTACCCCTTTACAGATAGCTAAAAAGTTCAATGGTGTCAGTGGGAACTTATCTAATGGGCAGAAATAGCTCATTGCTCTAGGAACCCCTATCAACCTCTGGAGAAATCCTAGGGTTCCACAGAACCCTGGTTGAGAAACCCTGGACTACAGTGATGAGAAAATTCGAAGAAGCATGATGGTAATTTTTTCATGAATAAACGTTTGTGTAGTGTATGTGGTTTTCTTTTAGGAAGGTCCATTTGTTCCAAAAATCGAATGTTAGAAGCAAATGCAATTTTGAAGTACTTTTAAATGAAATTCTTCATGTACTGAGAATTTTAGTTCGTAAGGGAGGCCATGTGGTCACTGCCAAAAAATCAATGGCCTTATCTGAGCACGTTTTCGGTCTTGTGACACTACAACACTGGACTGAGCCTACAAATTCTTTATTTTAACCACTTGCCAACCAGCTCATGCACTTTTACTGTGGCAGGTTGGCAGCCCAACCCCAATCGCCGCATAGTTGCGGCAGTTCACGCAGGTGCGGTGAGCGTGCCTGTGAGTCAGGCGGACTTGATGTCTGCCGGCGACCCGCGATCGCCTGTTACAGAGGCAGAACGGAGATCTGCCAGTGTAAACACGGCGGATCTCCATTCTGTGAGGGGACAGGTGACAGATCTGATGTTCCCTGTAATTGGAAACAGTTAGATCTGTCATGCCCCTGTCAGCCCAGCCCCCACACAGTTAGAACACAGTGAGGGAACACACTTAACCCCTTGATCTCCCCCTACAGGTTAACACCTTCCCTGCCAATGACATTTACACAGTAATCAGTGGCTATTTTTAGCTCTGTATAAATGTCATTGGTCCCAAAATAGTGTCAAAAGTGTCCGATCTGTCCACCGCAATATCGCAGTCCCAATATATAAAGTATCAGTGTTCTTTTTTTTAGGCTTTTCCCCTCTGTTTTCACCTGGTGATCTGGCCAGTAACATGCATTGTATTAGAGTGCCTCCACTCTGGATGAAGAATTACAGAAGGCGCAGCAGACAGCAGCATTGTCAGGTCAGTGCTGGAGGGGGGGGGGCGGGGGTAGTGCCTAATGTTCTACAGATTTAAATACACCAACAAATTGAAGCCAAACTCCAGCCAATACTTTATAAGCAGTTACAGCAACAGTTTATTTTACTTTTGGGATAAAGGTTTTACATAAATAAATAAAAGCTGATCATTGTAAGCACACTGCCCCGTGTCAAATGGTTTGTCTCATTCTTGTAAATTGATACATTCTGCTGGAAAGCTTGAGCTTGGGGAAAAACAACAGACTTGATGGCTGGATATATCAGATGAAAATAAAAGAAAGAACGCCTAAAAATGAAAAATAATGCAGTCATCACCTCTAAGAATTGGTAAGCTGCAATATAATAAAGGTTTGCTTTTGGGTTACTACTTTAAGTCATTATCGAGTTATCACTAAATACACAGGCTCATAGTTAAAAAGAAAAAAATGCTCTGTTTCTTGGGTATTCAAGTGGATAAACAAACAAAGCATGTGGGGTTTGGCAAGAAATCCATACTGAAGATGGTATTCCTATGTTAGGTGTGTGTATAATAATGGTTGCTGGGATGGTATATTAAAACAGAATGACTCACAAAAATAGTTAGTGCTGGAAAACGTGAGAATGACTTGTAAATTCTGCAGGTGTTTGAGCTGTTTCATTTTATCATAGTAACAAAGACTGGACAGATGCCATGAATTAAGGAAATGTAGGTGAGGACAGGGGCCAAATAAACATGCATTTATAGCTGCACTCAAGTAACCACATTAGGAGTGTTCCGGATACTTTTTTAAATATATAAATTCTTTATTTTCACAGAAACAGCACTTCAATGCCACAGACCAACAGTTCACAACCATGACCAGGGCCGGTACAAGGCAGGGGCTGATGCCCTGGGCGCTACAATTTTCTGGAGGAGGAGGGCGCCATCAGGGGGGACAGCCCATACAGCTGTCCCCAGGCTGCTTTGGCTGCTGTTCAGCACCGGGGATCGGGACTACATGTACTTGTCGCACATGACAGGAGATTACTACGTGGCGGCACCTGAAAATGAAGAAAGAGTCCGCTCTGCTGGGGAAAGTTTTGTTCTTTTTTTATTGCTATAGCTTGCAGATTGTGGTGCTCTGTCTTCTCTCTGCCTCCACCCCCCCCCCCTTCTCTCTGAGGGATTCCTCTGACTGGGATCGCTCACTGACCCCAGGCCCAGCAGCCAGGCCCCAGGACCAGCAGCCAGCCCCCAGGACCAGCTGCCAGACCCCAGGGCTAGTAGCCAGACCCCAGGACCAGTAGCCACACCCCAGGACCAGTAGCCACACCCCAGGGCCAGTAGCCAGACCCAGGACCAGCAGCCGGGCCCCAGGACCAGTAGCCAGGCCCCAGGACCAGTAGCCAGACCCCAGGACCAGTAGCCAGCCCCCAGGAGGAGTAGACAGACCCTAGGACCAGTAGCCAGCCCCCAGGAGCAGTAGCCAGACCACAGGATCAGTAGCCAGACCACAGGACCAGTAGCCAGCCCCCAGGGCCAGTAGCCAGTCCCCAGGACCAGCAGCCAGTCCCCAGGACCAGCAGCCAGTCCCCAGGACCATCAGCCAGACCCCAGAACCAGTAGCCAGCCCCAGGACCAGCAGCCAGCCCCCAGGACCAGCAGCCAGCCCCAGGACCAACAGCCAGGCCCCAGGACCAGCAGCCAGGCCCAGGACCAGCAGCCAGCCCCCGGGATCAGCAGCCAGACCCCAGGACCAGCAGCCAACTCCCAGAACTGGTAGCCAGCCCCCAGGACAGTAGCCAGACCACAGGGCCAGTAGCCAGTCCCCAGGACCAGCAGCCAGTCCCCGGGACCAGCAGCCAGACCCCAGAACCAGTAGCCAGCCCCAGGACCAGCAGCCAGCCCCCAGGACCAGCAGCCAGCCCCAGGACCAACAGCCAGCCCCCAGGACCAGCAGCCAGACCCCAGGATCAGCAGCCAGCCCCAGGACCAGCAGCCAGCCCCCGGGATCAGTAGCCAGACCCCAGGACCAGCAGCCAGGCCCCAGCAGCCAGCCCCCAGGACAGTAGCCAGACCCCAGGACCATCAGCTAGCCCCCAGGACCAGCAGCCAGGCCCCAGGACCAGCAGCCAGCCCCCAAGAGCAGTAGCCAGACCACAGGACCAGTAGCCAGGCCCCAGGACCAGTAGCCAGCCCCCAGGACTAGCATCCAGGTCCCAGGACCAGTAGTCAGCCCCCAGGACCAGCAGTCTGCCCCCAGGACCAGCAGTCAGCCCTCAGGACCAGCAGTCAGCCCCCAGGACCAGCAGCCAGCCCCCAAGACCAGTAGCCAGCCCTCAGGACCAGCAGCCATCCCCCAGGATCAGCAACCAGCCCCCAGGACCAGCAACCAGCCCCCAGGACCAGTAGCCAGCCCCAGGAAAAGCAGACAGCCCCCAGGACCAGTAACCAGACCCCAGGACCAGCAGTCAGCCTCAAGGACCAGCAGCCAGGCCCCAGGACCAGCGGCCAGACCCCTGAGCCTAGCAGCCAGACCCCAGGACCAGCAGCCAGACCCCAAGCGCCAGGCCCTTAACCCCAGCAGCAAGACCCCAAGACCAGCAGCCAAACCCCAAGACCAGTAGCCTGGCCCCAGCAGCCAGACCCCAGGACCAGCAGCCCAGCCCCAGAAACCTAACCCCAGGCCCCAGCAGCCAGACCCCAGGCCCAGCCCTGGCAGCCAGACCCCAGGACCAGCAGCCCAGCCCCAGCAGCCTAACCCCAGACCCCAGCAGCCAGGCCCCAGGCCCAGCAGCCCGACCCCAGGACCAGCAGTCCAGCCTCAGAAGCCAGCACCCAGCCTCAAAAGCCAGGCCCCAGGACCAGCAGCCAGGAATCAGGACCAGCAGCCAGCCACAGGAGGACTAGCAGCTAGTCCCAGTACCCATTATGTAAGGTAAGTGAAGTCTTCTAGGGCTGGGCCTGGGCATCAAAGTGCTATTAATATAATAGTGTTTATTTTTACTATTTTTCAGTGACACTCTAATGTAGTCTCTCATGGGGCCTGGAGGGGACTCTTTCTACCAGAGACTCTACAATGGTCACAGAGAGGGCCTCTGTTAGATAGACCCACCTCCAGGTCCCAATGGGGCCTAGTGGGGGCTCTTTCTAGCATAGACTCTCAAATGGACACAGAGAGGATTTCTGTTAGAGAGACCCCCTTCTAGGATCCATTAGACCCCATTATAGTTTCTAATGGGGCATGGTGGAGGCTCTAACAGACTCTCTAATGGACACCAAGAGGGCCCTTGTTAGAGACACCCCCCTCCAGGTCCCATTAGACCCCATTGTAGTCTCTAATGGGGCCTGGTGGGGTCTCTTTCTAACAGACTCTCTAACAGAGGCCCTCTCTGTGTACATTAGAGTGACCCCCCTCCAGGTCCCATTAGAGTACTCTGCTTCTTTGTTTATTGTTAAGAGATCATGGGAGGATCCCAGGGTATCGAAGACTCACTAGGGGAGGATTTAGTAAGATGACCACGCCCATGTGGGGGCGCCCGTGGGGGGGGGGGTCTTCTTTGCTATGGGCACCAAATGACCTTGTCTTGGCCCTGACCATGACATAACATTCAATATAAAGCAAGCTAATCACATGCTTAACAGCAAGACTTTTCTTTAGAAATACTTCTGTTTTGTAGTATCATTAAATTATATTATATATTGAATCTACTCTGTGAGCATCAGCGAGCAACACTGTTTCTCATTTTTCTATAATTTTCTTAACCAAGTAGAGCCCAGGTTAAGTCCAGGAGGTAGAAAGTGGAAAGAAGGTAGAAATGATTGATAGAGAGAGAGAAAGAGAGAAAAAAGGGAGGTGGGAGAAAAAAAAGAGGAGGAGGGTGGACCCAGTCGCCCCTCGTGGCCTGTTGTAAGAGCTCTCGGGGCAGGTTAGGGGAAAAGCTTCTTTAAATCACAGTCAAACCTCTATAGTCAATTTATTAAAATGCCCAAAACATGCTCCCAAACAAGAGAAGAAATGTAAGCCCATCAAATCAGAACTCCAGTATGCTGGATACCCAGTATCTGTTATTGGAAAACTGACGTGTCTTGGGAGACAAGCCCCCTTCCTCAGAGCTCAGAGGAGTGTTTTGGGCATTTTAATAAATTGTCTATAGTGTTAAAGGTCATGCACTAGGCATTTTTTTAGGGGAAAATCTACTGCTGAGAGGCTGGGGGGGGGGGGGGGGTCTGTTCTTTGTAAATTAACTATGGGGCCTAGACTTTCCA
>BLSH010302413.1:2965767-2975818 GCA_018402905.1 Glandirana rugosa | reverse complement strand
TGGGGGGGGGGGGGACTGTTCCTTGTAAATGAAAAAAGGGGTCCAGACGTTCCAATATTTCTCATCTTGCTCTTTCAGCACCATAATAGGTTCTCCATTTGTTGGATTTCCGTCATCAAGAATTGGTGAGTCTTGCAATTTAATAAATACTTGTTTTTGGGTTTAATGCCCTGTCAATACCTAATTATATGTATTATTTAAATCAAACCAAGTGAAAGGGCCTGAATTTCACTAGATTTCAAATGTTCCAATCTCCTGCACAACCACACTTAGATTGGGTGAGTAAGAGACAGTATAAGTCCCCAATACGGTTTGCTGCACGCTAACAAGAAACATGCTGAGAGGAAAGATCAAATTGAGCAGAGAGATGAGCTTATCAGTCATCTGGTTTCCATTCACTGCCTAATCAACAAGTTTGGGGTGAGGACAATATCTAGTATTGGCATGTGACTTGTGAGCTGCTGCTGATATAACTCCAACAATTACTTGTGTACAGCAGCTACGTCTTCGCCTTCTCATAAGTGCATAAATCAAAAAAACAAATGGTACAGCACTTGTAAATAAGTGTAACAATTCATCACTCTCCATACAAATATTGTCATCAAGTAATCATAACCTCATACAACAATGTACACAAATGTTTATAACAAATAAAAATACTACAACCACAAAGTCTCTGTTGTGTTATTTACCAGTGATGAATATAAAACTCTCTTAACCTTTGACCACCACCAGTTGTGCTCTTACCTGGTTAAATTGACCTTACATATTATGTAGGGTCAAAGAAAGTTTCTGTCCCTTATATCGGACACACACACACTGTATATATATATATATATCACAAAAGTGAGTACACCCCTCACATTTTTGTAAATATTTTATTATATCTTTTCATGTGACAACACTGAAGAAATGACATTTTGCTACAATGTAAAGTAGTGAGTGTACAGCTTGTATAACAGTGTAAATTTGCTACCCCCTCAAAATATCTCAACACACAACCATTAATATCTAAACAGCTGGCAAGAAAAGTGAGTACACCCCTAAGTAAAAATATCCAAATTGGGCCCAAAGTGTCAATATTTTGTGTGGCCACCATTATTTTCCATCACTGTCTTAACCTGCTTGGGCATGGAGTTCACCAGAGCTTCACAGGTTGCCACTGAAGTCCTCTTTCACTCCTCCATGACGACATCACAGAGCTGGTGGATGTTAGAGACCTTGCACTCCTCCACCTTCCATTTGAGGATGCCCCACAGATGCTCAATAGGGTTTAGGTCTGGAGACATGCTTGGCCAGTCCATCACCTTTACCCTCAGCTTCTTTTACAAGGCAGTGGTCGTTTTGGAGTTGTGTTTGAGGTCGTTATCATGTTGGAATATTGCCCTGCGGCCCAATCTCCAAAGGGAGGGGATCATGCTCTGCTTCAGTATGAGAAGCAGCCATATTTGTTTAGTAATACTGAGGCTGAGCTTCCTGCTTCCTAGTGCTTCACAGTGGTTGTGCTTTACTGCTCTTTCTCTATGCGAGCCAGACAATCACTGAAAACAATGCACGGATCCCAACAGTTAAGCTCAATTGAACTTTTAGTTAAATTATCTAAATGTATTCCAGGTGCATTATAGCAAAAAGTGTTCAAAGACATATTGTTTGTTTTTTTTAGAAAGCAGCCACAACCTGAGTAGAAAGGTCTGTCCCTAGCTAGCATGCTGTAAAGGACAATTGCTCTGTGTGGAAGTAGTGGTCTCTCTACAGCAGCCTGAAATGTCGCCTTCTGAGTCTAACCTATAACCATCAGCAAAGCTCATTTTCCTTGCTGATTGGAGAATTCTAGCTCTTGCACTTATCAGGAGGGATCACTGCTTCCATAAAAAGAGCAAGGGTCCTTCTTTACAGCATGCTGGCAGAAGACAGTTTTTTCTACGCAGGCAGTGGCTGCTTTCTAAAGAATACAATCACTAAAACTTTGAACATTTTTTATTTTCAAGTACTTGGCTTATGTTGAGTTGATTTACATGGAAAGGTCAAAAAGGTTTTACAGTGTAAAGTTCACCTTTTCATGGAAAATGAAAAGGAGAATCAACACTCTACACTCTTCTAACCCCACCTTGGACCCCACTGCACTTGCCTCCCAGTGGTGATTAGCTGTCACTGCCTATGAAGCCGATGCAGCCATTCCTCTTCCACATCTGCTTGTCCACTTTGAACAAACAGAATCACTCTGATCCATCCCAGGAGCCCTAAGGAAAGATGGGGAAAATAAGGTAGGATTTCAAATCCCAGGGCCGCTGCATGAGCAGTGACAGCTAATCACCCCACGGAGGTAAGTGCAGCAGGGACCGGGGGAGTGGGGAGGGTATAGAGTGTTAAATTAACCTTTTCATTTTTTGGGAAAGGGTGACTTACACTTTTGACAATAGCAGTTGTAGTGGTTGTCGGTGTAGTGGTTAATCTCCAAATTCCTATATTTAGTACAATTAAACAAACAAGGAATGAAACATTATAGAGGTTTCCTTGAAATCAAAGTCAATGATATAGAGATAATCCAAAGCTAAGAGATCCAGGTTGTAAAATAGTTGAATGTTGGTTAAAGTGCCAGCTATCTGCTTTTCATAACTTGTGCTTTCTCTTTATGGGACTGGCACTGTCAAAATGCCAAGCCCTATCTGCTGTATGTTGCATTTTAACCTGTTGCAACAGGTAGCAGGAAAAGCCATTCCTTTGGAGAATGCGTTTCCACTGTCTTGGAGGTATTATTGTTATTTTAACATCTAGTGCCTTTTTGATTATATTTAATTTTTATATAAAACGTTATGGGCAGATTTTTAAAAAAAAATGTCTGCTAAGGCAGTGGGATAAATATGAAATACTTCATATGAATGTTTCATATTTATCATCTGCAGCCTGCAGGTGGTGCTGCTGGAGACAACACTAGGATCCTTGCTGTGATTTGCTGCTATGCTGTGTCTACACTTTTCTATTACTATTTGGCTTTGTACAGCTGAACCTACAACTAGATCACAATGAATGATCATTCCAATAAGCTGTTATACAGTCAGCTGTTGCAGGCATACTATAATCCTTTATATTGTCAGCTGGCCTTGGTAGGAACCTGTACAGAAAAGTGCACAGAAGAGGTTTGGGTACATTTTAGAGTTTACAAATACATCCTTGATGCCTAATTAAAATCCTTCAGGGCAAACCTACACATATAAAGATCCTCAAGTGGTTAAATGTATTTCTAAGACAGGATGTGTTCACTTATTTTCATTGTGTAATATAAAACTTGTAAGTTGACCGTGGGCCCACTTGCATACAAACAGAATATAGTTAATGACTTGGCAGATATTTTATCACTGCACTATTCTGTATTATTAAAAGGTGATAATATACACTGCTAGATCATATCAAGTACAGAAATAAGCATTTCAGCTTAGTTACTTTTTTAAACAAAGCATTGGATGAAAATATATTTGGAAATTATTCCAGTGTTGTAAAGTTTAATAGCACTGGACAGGTTAGTAAGAAACAATGTTAAAGTTATTTCCATCCCTTTTCTATTAAAATAACAGGCAACTGCAGGAATGACCCACTTCTCTTTTAAATGTAACACTTGTTCTCTACTGCCATCTATTGGTATATAAGTGAATCACGTTTTAGGTTTCCAGAACTGCATATAAAAAATAGGTGTTTGTCACTGCACACAAATATACCCAACACGTTTATCACTTGCAGCTATAAATTTCGCTAGGTGTACAAAACGTATGTAAAACTTTTTTTATTATTCATTTTTAATAGAGTAGGGAAGGTTTACATTCTCTGTCTGGTTATTATTGCTTTCCCTGCTCTTGCTACCAAGATTAAAAGGAAAAAATATATATTTTTTATTATTTTGTACATTTTACAAAATCTTTAATAAAAACTACCGGATTCAAAAAAAAAAAAAAAAGGAAAAAATGTAAAATTTATATCTTCAACGTGAACACTTATTTTAGTGACAGCTAAGAGGATTTCCCTTACTTTGGAGAGATTTTCTCTCACCATTTGTTGTGCCTCCAGACAGGATGAAAAAAAAAATCTTCCCAATAGGACACATATATTTCATACTCTATCCAAAAATCAATAAATAAAAAAATAGGCCTCAGTTTTACTTTAATGTAAGAAAAAACATATGTGAAATACTGTTTATATAACTGTTTATAGGTTTATATAACTGTATATAGGGATAACGTTAGTATTTAAACCCAAAGGTAAAAATTTATTATAGCTCAGCTTACCAATTCTTAGATGAGATAGCTGCATTTGTTTTCTTTTTTTAGGCCTTCTTTCTTTTATTTTCACCTACTGATCTGGCCAGTAAGTCTGTTGTTTTTCAAAAGAACAAGCTGTCCTGCCGATGTAGCAGTCACCGGGTTGAGACAAACCATTAACAACTGACAGGGATCATCTTTTATCTACCGATGTAAAACCCTTGTTTCAAAACTAAAAAAAAAACTGTTGGGTGTAAATGCTTATAAAGTATTTAGCTGGAGTCTGACTTCAATTTGTTAGTGCATCCAAATCTGCAAGTAGGCATGCGCAATTCGTTTTGTTCCGAATTCATTTTTTAACAAATGTTTCAAAATTCGGGAGTTCGGACGAATCCGAGTTTTTCTGACTTTTCGTTTCGTTTGTTAAATTCAAAAATTGGTTAATCCAAAAATCGGAAAAATCCAAAATACAGTAATACGGTAATCGGAAAAGCCGAAAATCCAAAATTTGAAAATCGGAATAACTAATAATAACTTAACTAATTTTACTAAAGTATTAAATTATAGGTATTGGAATTTCCTTGAAAATTTGGCTGTTAGTGATGAATTTTGGATTTAAGTTCACACAGCCAAATTTGAAAGGAAATTCAAATACCTATAATTTATTAGTTAGCTATTATTTCAAATGTTCTTTCTTATTTTCGAATTTCCAACTTTTGAATGTCCGTTTTTTTTTTCCTTTCGAATTTCCGACTTTTTGAAATTTCGGCATTTTCGAATTCCGAATTACTCAATAAATTGGTTTGTGTTCATGGGGGGAAAGCAGAGACAGGGGGGTCTTGGCAGAGTAAATTTTGCTGACATGAGTAAATTTTGTGCAGGAGTAATAAGCAGTTGAACACAGCAGTTTAACTAAAGCAGGATAACGAAAGCAGCAAGAAAAGACCATCAAGAACTCTACTCCACTCTGGACTGACCACAAACCACCACCTTGGAAGGCATCCTGCAAGTCTGAAACCTATCCCCACCACCCCTTAATATGTCCCCTCTGCTTTGTCTTCTCATACTAGTATCCTCTGCTGCTCAAATTCTCACTTCTTTTCCCCACCTAAAAAACGTGTACATATCACCATCACTTCTACCCTCTCCCTACTACTGTTCTCATCACCTCCTACTTAACCCACCTGCTGAGCCACACACAAGGACAGGAAAGTATGTGCACTCGTACACATCTCACTCCCATCTTACTTTCCTCACCCTCCTCCTTCTGCTAACCTCTGGGCATATCTCCCCTAATCCTGGTCCTTCAGGATCTCACACCCACGCTCGGCACCCTCCCTCCTCTAGCATCAGCCACAATCTTATCTATATTCCTCTGCTCCCAACAACCCCCCCACCTTCTCATGTGCCCTCTGGAATGCCCGCTCTGTCTGCAATAAACTCGCTTCTGTCCATGACCTTTTTGTCTTCCACTCCCTTAACCCTCTTGCAATCACAGAAACATGGCTGCAAGAGTCAGATTCTGCCTCGCATGCAGCTCTCTCTCATGGAGGCCTCCACTGGACTCACTCACCCAGACCCAGTGGACGGAAAGGAGGTGGAGTTGGTTTGCTTCTATCCCCACTGAGCACCTTTCAAGTTCTGGCTACCCCTCCCTCTCTATCCTTCTCTTCTTTTGAGACACATTGTATTCGTCTGTTTTCTCCCATTTCTCTAAGGATTGCTGTGATCTATCGGCCTCCTGGACCAGTGTCATGCTTCCTTGATGACTTCTCTGCCTGGCTACAATACTTCCTCTCCTCCACATTACCCACTATTATCCTTGGTGATTTCAACATCCCCACCAATGTTAACAGCCAAGCTTCATCCCAACTTTTCACATTAACCTCATCCTTTGACCTTACACAATGGACACAGTCCCCCCACTCACTCTGATGGTAATACCCTTCCTTGACCTTGTCTTCTCCCATCTTTGCACTCCCTACAACCTCATCAACACCCCCTTTCCTCTTTCTGACCACAACCTCATCACTTTCACATTGTGCTTGTCTCCAACCACCTGCTCCACCAAGCAGAAAACAATTACCCGCAGAAACTTTCGCCACTTTATTCCTTCTCTTTTCTACTCTGCAACCGACCACCTCCATGACAAAATCTCAGCCCTATCTTGCCCTAACCTGGCCACCTCTATCTACAACAGTTCACTTTCATCCTCACTGGATTCTCTTGCTCCTCTCACTTCACAAAATGTCAGGCCCAGGCCATTACAACCTTGGCAGACTGATGACACCAGAAACCTTAAGAGACATAGCCGTGCACTGGAGCGAGTGTGGCGTAAAACCAAATCCCAGAATGCATTCACCCAATATAAATCTGCCTTCTTAAAATAAACTTCTTCCCTCCATGCTGCCAAACAAACTTACTTTGTCACCCTAATTAATACTCTGTCCTCCAATCCTCGTCGTCTCTTCTCTACTTTTAACTCTACTTTCTCCACCACCACCTCCACCCAGTCACTCGCTCACTGCTCACGAGATTGCAAACCACTTTAAAAACAAGTTTGATGCAATTCATGGCGACATCTCCACTGCCCAGAAATCTTACTCACTTAACATACCCTATACAACTTCACTCTCATTGCTCTCCTCTTTTGACCTTGCTACTACCGAAGAGGTCTCTAAAGTTTTCTCAGAAGCCCACCTTACCACCTGTCCCCTGGATCCTGTTCCCTCACATCTATTACGGTCACCCTCTTCTTCTATCTTATGCTCCCTCACCCACATCTTCAATCTCTCCCTCTCTACTGGCACCTTCCCCTCGACTCTAAAACATGCCCTGGTCACCCCTATACTTAAAAAGCCCACACTGGATCCCACCATCCTGAACAACTTAAGACCCATCTCCTTGCTCCCGTTTGCATCAAAACTTTTAGAACGCCTAGTCTACAACCGTCTTAGCTCCTACCTCACTGACAACAACCTTCTTGACCCCTTACAGTCTGGGTTTCGCTTGCTACACGCCACTGAACCTGCCCAACTAAAGCTCACTAATGACCTGCTAAAACCAATGGCCACTACTCCATACTCATACTACTTGACCTCTCTGCAGCCTTTGATACTGTTGACCATCCCCTCCTCCTTAACAAACTCCACTCTCTTGGTCTTCAAGACTCTGCTCTCTCCTGGCTCTCCTCCTACCTGTCAGAGCACTCCTACAGTGTGACCTATAACTCTGTTTCCTCCTCTCCACTTACTCTTTCAGTTGGGGTACCTCAAGGTTCTGTCCTTGGACCCCTTCTCTTCTCCATTTACACCTCCTCTCTTGGTCTGTTAATAAACTCCCATGGCTTCCAATACCACCTCTATGCTGATGACACACAAATCTATCTCTCTACTCCTCACCTCACTCCTTCAGTCTACTCTCGCATTACTAATTTACTAACAGACATATCAGCTTGGATGTCACACCACTTCCTCAAACTCAATCTTTCTAAAACTGAGCTCATAATTTTTCCTCCAGCCCCTGCCCCTCCCCCTGACTTCTCCATCAAGATCAATAATACAACTATCAGTCCCTCCCCTCATGCGAAGGTCCTAGGTGTAATCCTAGACTCTGACCTGTCCTTTCAGCCCCAAATCCAATCACTGTCCAAATCGTGCCAACTTCACTTCTGAAACATCTCCAAAATACATCCCTTCCTAACTGCTGACACTACTAAGCAACTTATTCACTCCCTTGTTATCGCTCGCCTTGACTATTGTAACTCCCTCCTAACTGGCCTACCTCTCCGCAAGCTATCCCCTCTTCAGTCTATCATGAATGCTGCTGCCAGACTCATCCACCTTACTAACCGTTCGGTGTCCGCCACTCCTCTCTGCCAATCCCATTTTCCAAAGAATCAAATTCAAAACCCTAACCATGGCATACAAAGCCATTTACGATTCTGCCCCAAGCTACATTATTAATCTTATCCAAATATCACCCTAACCGTCCTCTTCGCTCCTCCCAAGACCTTCTGCTCTCTAGCTCCCTTGTCTCCTCCTCACATGGTCGTCTCCAGGACTTCTCCAGAGCCGCTCCCATCCTCTGGAACTCTCTCCCCCAATCTGTCCGCCTATCCCCTACTCTGTCCACTTTTAGGCAATCCCTGAAAACTCATCTCTTCAAGGAGGCCTATCCTGCCTCCAACTAACAACGGAATCTTCTACTCCCCTCATCAGTTCATCCCCACTGTCCCTACCTTTAGTTTCACCAGCCCCCCCCTCTTAGATTGTAAGCTTACAGGAGCAGGGCCCTCTAACCCTCTTGTTTTAAATTGTACTGTTGCTGTAATGTCTCTTTACATTGTAAAGTGCTGCGCAAACTGTTGGCGCTATATAAATCCTGTATAATAATAATAATAGCTCAACCAGAAAGCAAAATGTAAGGAGCTTGCACCACAGCCTGACAACATCTGGCACCAGTGGCGGCTGGTGAAATTTTAGGATGGGGTGGCGCCAGACCCAGCCCTTCCTTTTTGACCACTCCCACTTCTCATAAGCCCCACCCCTTATAGATTCCACCTATTGTGTCAGGAGTATACAGCCCAGCATCACCAGATAGGGTATACAGCACCACCAAATAGAGTATACAGCATCACCAGATAGGGTATACAGCATCACCAGATAGGGTATACAGCATCATCAGATAGGGGTATACACAGCATCATCAGATAGGGGTATACACAGCATCCACCAGATAGGGGTATACAGCATCACCAGATGGGGTATATACAGCATCACCAGATGGGGTATATACAGCATCACCAGATAGGGGTACATACAGCATTCACCAGATAGGGGTATATACAGCATCACCAGATAGGGGTATATACAGCATCACCAGATAGGGGTGTATACAGCATCACCAGATAGGGGTATATACAGCATTCACCAGATAGAAGTATATACTGCATCCACCAGATAGGGTATACAGCATCGCCCCCCCAAGGCAATCGTGACATCAAAGCCCTGCATTTACCCACTCTAGGAAGCGGGCTTCAGCGGCTTCCCCCTCCTCCTGCAAGAAAGGCATCCAATAGGATCACCTGTCTTCTCAGCCCATTAACGGTAACATACCTGCGTTTCCTGATTGGCGGGGAGGCCATCATTCGGTATTAGAAAAGCAAATATTCATTTGCTTTTCTAACACACGTGAGTGGGCTTGCGAGCTCAATGCTCTGCACCACGAGCCACTCTATTTTGAAGCTTATTAGAGCCTATGGCTCTAATCAGGTGCTTCAAAGAACCCCCCCGTAATTCATGCATCCAGAATCCTGAAAGGGGCCAGACACCTGAATTTGGGGGTGGCCATGGATAGATTCATCTATCAATTTAGCATAGAGGGGGTGGGGGATATAGGGGGTGGCACTATGCCACTGCTTAATGAACGCCCCTGTTTGACACTACTGCCTGGCACTAATTACAGTGGAGTAGCAGTGGAGTAGCATTATTAGACTGAAACAGGACATGCTGTTACTGGCAGGATCTCCAGGCAAGGGAGTTTCTTCAATAGATTCACAAAAAGTATTTGCTTAAGAAACTGTATATGCCAAGACCTGATACCTAACATAGTGAAAATAAGTTGATTTTGAGTTGACCTACACTCTAAAGTATGATTTTCAGAAGGAGACGGTGTTTCTCCTAATGCAGATTTCCTTTAAATAATAAACATTATTAAACATTTCTGTATTTTATTTAAAATTGTGTACTGTATAGTCAACCCACTTAAAAAGAGCACTTTATCTTGATGACTATGGCCTC
>BLSH010302413.1:2948199-2965757 GCA_018402905.1 Glandirana rugosa | reverse complement strand
CCATTCCAATCCTGTCCCTCTAACCCTCTTGTTTTAAATTGTACTGTTGCTGTAACGTCTCTTTATATTGTAAAGCGCTGCGCAAACTGTTGGCGCTATATAAATCCTGTATAATAATAATAATAATAATAATTAGTTAGCTATTATTTCAAATGTTCTTTCTTATTTTTGAATTTCCAACTTTTGAATGTCTGTTTTTTTTCCCCTTTCGAATTTCCGACTTTTCGAAATTTCGGCATTTTCAAATTCCGAATTACCCAATTCGCGAATTTCCGAATTTTTCGAATTCCCGAAAAAATAAGTAACGAAAACAAACAAATTTTTCGGCTGTGCACAAGTCTATCTGCTAGTACATCTAAACACTGCCTTCTGTTTAAAAGCAAAGTGAATTTATCTTTTCTGCTTCCTTCCCCTGTCCTAACCTTACCCACTCTCCCCTGAACAGATGCATGCTTACCTCCATCAGCCACTGTTCTGCTACACATCCAGTGCCTCTAGTTTTTATTGTCCTGACCATGCCTGTGTATTGCAACCCTATATGAGGCACAAATGTGGACAGGACAGTGAAGACTTGCACCAATGAATGTAAAACAGTGGAACAGCAACTGTTGGACTGGGGTAAGTATGCATCCGTAGAGACGGAGGATGGGTTAGGCTTGGTCAGGGAAAAAGGGCAAAAAGGATAAGTGCACGTATCCTTTAAGGTTTTATATTTTGTGCAAAGTAATTTAATAGCTGAAATTAGAACTGATGTTGTAAGTGTAATGTATTTAATACATTAGTACTGGATTACCTCTTAACACTTGTCAAAGCTTCATACGATGCCCTATATCTGAAGGACCAAGTCTTTTAAGGATCAGCAATTTGAATGCTCAAAGTCACATCAAAGACATCAAGTAACAATGTGGAAATGTAACGCTCATTACAAAGGAGCGATGATTAGGGTTTAAGGTAGATGAAAGTCTCCGGTTAGAAAATAGGGATTTTCATTTTGCTGAAACTTGACCCTGTTGCTGGAAGAACAACAAAGAGACTGAACTGTATCTCCTATGTTCTGCTGAAAGAGGCTCGCTCACCACAATACAGTGGAGGGTCTGAGGCTCTTAATTAGCTGTGCTGTAAGTTACAGAGACTTAGCCGAAGGTATTACATTTTTCTTAGACCTTTTATAAGTATTCTAGAAGGAAGTAATTAGGAAAATGACTGAAGTCTGTCCATGGTGTGGAAATGTGGAATTATTTAGGTAATGATAATTTTGAAAAAACAGTACACGTTGCTATTATTCTGGGATCTGCATATACAGTATCTTTGCAGAGAAAACGTAGAGTGGGATTTAGGCATTTTCCGTAATAAATTAAAAGAGAAGAAGAACTGCTTTTAAATGGAGATGGTTTTAAAGACATGGCATTGCAGTCTCTTTTTACTAGAGAACTCAGAGATCTAAAATCTCAATGGTCTTGGTTTCCAAAGATGTGGCGTATTATTGCTTTGACAACGTAATTGCTGCCTTTCTAGTTTTGCAAGTTTGTTCACAAATGTATTTTAATGTTTTAGTCCCAAAGTGGCATGGTGGAAAATAACAGCTTACATAAAAGAAAATGCAGCTACAAAAAAAAATTTAAGTCTCTCAAAATATGACATTTGCAGACAACCTATGTCTAACTGATCCTTCAGAGAAAAAATGAATTGGCTGAAAGCTATTTTACTCGATAGTCACCATGTTCTTCTGATTTAAGCCAGTATCAGGGATGTACAGTATGTACAGTGCATAAGCAAGCACACACGGTCAAAATGATTGTGCTTATGCCAAAATTGTTTTATAGAATTAATGGTAGCAATTAGATCTTCCAGTCTTTATCTCCTGTTTATAGCAAGCCTAAGAACTGGTGTTCATGGCTTCAGGTTTCAAAGCTACTATCCTACAAGATTTAGTAGCTAAAGTGAAGCTAATAATCCATCCCTGCATAACCCAATGCACTCTTAGCAGACCTTTGGTTCTGTAGTAAGAAGTACAGCAGTGATCATAGACAAAGAGTGGGGGTTCATATGGCCTTATGTCTTTATCCTACATCACAGGACACAGGATTGGTTCATTTTTACACCAATGAGACATCCAAAAGCAATACCACAAGGGGTGGGCAACACAGCAAACAAATATCTAACATGACCGAAATCCCCAACAAGGCAACACAGGAGAGACCCAAAAACGACCCAAAAAGAGACCTTCTTACTGCAGATGAAATCTGATGAGGTTGGAATGTCTACCTGGTAAAACTGCAACTTAAGAGAACCCACAGGAAGGACAAAGAGGAAAACTGAATGCCTAAGGAGCTGAGAGTTAAATGCTCACAGTGTGACCCAAACAACAGAGAGAAATCTCCCACTGATGTTTCAGAGTAGGACATAACAAAGAATTAATGATGTCCTGGGGAAGGAGGAAAAAGGGGAAACCTCCTTGGGAAATAAAGGAATGTGTAAGCTTCAGGACAACCTTAGCCTTGTGCAACACTATAAAAGGCTCCTTGCAAGATAAGGCTGTCAACTCAGAGACTCACTTTGCAGAAAGGATAGCCATGAGAAAGGCTACCAGATTACTTGCAATAGTAGTCAACTAAGAGAATAGCCTGTATAGGTTTAAGAAGCAGTTTCTGAAAGGCCGAGAACAATAGGTTGAAGTTCCACTTCAATTAATCATCAGGGAGCATACAGGAGGAGCAATATGCACGACACACCCTAAAAAACTGCCTTAACAAAAAAAGAGAGGACATAGCTTGCAGAAAAAAACTGCCATGGCCAAGATTTGTCCCTTGATGGTTTTTAAGGCCAAATGCTGGTTTTGACCAGATTTAATGAAGGACAAAATATGTCTCCCACCACATTAAATAAGCTTTCCAGGTGTGCTGGAAGAATTTTCAAGAAGTCCGTTTCTTTGATTTCGACAGCATATGGAGATCAAATCTGAAATTACCCTGTCCCTCAGGACTGTCTTCAACAAAGCAGGATAGTGGACCATTCCCTGAGACAGGACGTCCGGACTGCTAGTGTCTGCTAGGAATCTGAGTATGTTTGAATATCACATTCTCCTGAACCAGTTTGGTGCAAAGAGGATCACCGATTCTGTGTAGCAGGCAAGGAAAGAGTCGTAAAAAATTTCAAAATCTAAAAGACATGCCCAGGAGGAGGGATTATGCAGGGCTGGGTTTTCAGCTTTACTGTGCTAGTTTCCAATCACCTGGAGGTGGGACAAAACCCATTGGTCTATGAATTAAGTCTAAGATGTATGAAATAAACATTTTTATGACACAGGGTTCCAAGTGTGTATTATTAAAATACAAATAATCTTATACATAAAAATACGTAATTTTTTTTTTTTGTACAGCAATTACTCGGCGCTACTTTTGGAGACCCCAGAGCATTTAACCAATACATAGGATTTTACTCAGCAGTAGTAAGGACCTTACTTGGAACCAATATAGCCTATGGCTTGGGTATATTTAAACATTTGAAGCTTTTTATGCTTCATCGTTATTGTTTTGTGATTCATATAGAGTTGCTAAAACAGACATCACCACTGGATACATCATGGACTTTTATATGTACATTTCAACTGACTGTTTTTGATCTATTTATATCACCAATTACCCTGGTACCCCACAGTTCCTAAAATACTGGTGCCATTCTGTTTTTTATTTGCTAAAACAGACTGGCTCCCTCCATTTTGGACTTTGTTCTTGACTCTTCACAACCTGAGACAAACTTAAAGTGATACTAAACCCTCACGATTTTTCGCCTATATCTGTTTCTAAATAATAGCATTACATGATAAGTCTAACCTTTTGTGTCATTTTTGCTTCTAAGTTGTTTAATTCAGGCTCTGTTTTTCCCATTTCCGGTTGTCCTGTTTGCTGGGTGACCCGTGTATTGCCGATATCATAGTGTTAAAGCACATGGGAGGCAGAGCTACAGCTTCCTCCGTGCCCGGGGACACAGTGAGTGCGGGCGCAGGCAGCGTTCTTACGCAGGGCTGTAGTCACATAGGGGTGAGCGTGCACGCACGGGTGACACTATGAGATCGGCAATACATGGGTCACCCAGCAAACAGGACAACCAGAAATGGGAAAAACGGAGCTTGAATAAAACAACTTAGAAGCGAAAAATGACACAAAAGGTTAGACTTCTGGTAATGCTATTATTCAGTAACAGATATAGGCGAAAATACGTGAGGGTTTAGTATCGCTTTAACTTTATTCTTTTATTTCTTTGATTGCTTTTGTACGTTTATATATTTTTAATTATATATATTTATTCCTTTCTTGTAAGGCTATAGTGGTGCTTTTTTTCAAAAGTTGTAATGCCTGTGCATATTGATATAGGTTTTATTTTTTAGATATATGAATTGTGTATTGAATTAAATGTCACAAGCATATTTGGCAATCTGAAGAAGCGACATGTTAGTGCGAAATGCATAACTGGAACATTGCACTGGACAGTAATTCTCTCTTTTCCCTTTTCCTGTATGGTTGTGTGTGTGGATCCAATTATATGTTTAAGAGTTTTTAATTGCTGTACAATAAAAGTTATGCATTTTTATATATAAGATTTTTTTGTGTGCGTTATTGAACAATCACTTAAAGTGGGGTTCCATCCAGTTAAAAGTCAGCAGCTACAAAAAGCGTAGCTGCTGACTCTTCACATTCGGACACTCACCTGTCCCAGGCTCCAGCGATGCGGTCACCTGAGGAATTGCTCTTCATCCCCTCCCCTCGGCGGTACCGGCATCACAAGTGTGGGCGTCTGGCTTTGGCTTCAAAGCCGAGCGTGCACTGCAAATGCGCGAGTCTCGCTGCGCCTGGTCAATGGCCGGCGTATCTTCTGGGACCTGTGACGTGTCCCAGAAGATCCCCGAGAGGGAGGGGGAGGAAGGTGAACTTCCTTCCGACTCCGTGGCACTAGTGGACCTGGGACCCTGTGAAAATTATTTAAATATCAGTATATTAAGGTTGTCCAAAAATCACTATCGCTTCCCTTTAAAGGAGCAATTTTTCTACACAAGCAATTGTAACAATTTACAAGCAGATGGTAATGACCTGCAATGTGTAGACCAGTATCTAGCAGTGTGACAGTAATAAATAGTGGCTAAAGTAATATGCAGTGCCTCTCCTAATATAATGGCAATATTACAAATAGTGAAGCATAAATAATAAATCTATACACAAATATCAAAACTTAATAAGTGTCCATATGTGTAAACCATACACAATGTAAATGCAAAAAAGTCTTAAAGTGTTTTCAGTGCTTCAAAGTGACAACGTGCTTCAAAAGTGCTCCAACAACAATCTAGGTGCAGAGTGACGGGTACCAGAACCCCTTTGTGTCCCCACTCACCAGAGATAATGGACCTACTGCTTTTCAGTCAGAGGTCATAAGCGCTAGATACTGGTGAGGGTGATGCTTGACTGGACCAACTGAACGATCGAATACCCAAAAAGGAATTGTCAGCAGAGAGATATGATCTAAACAGCTCAGACAAACAAGGAGATCCTCATAGTGTAGACTGTAAAGTGAGCACTTTATTGCGCAAGCTTTTAGCTTCACTAATAGTAATATTGCCATTATATTAGGAGAGGCACTGCATATTACTTTAGCCACTATTTATTACTGTCACACTGCTATTATTTTAGCCATTCTTTGCAGCAGGTATTTACCTGAGTGGAGCTGCCCTCCTTGGTTCACTATTTGCACATTGGTTATTCACTACACTTTGTTTAAACATATTTAATTACATTTGGCACTAGTATAGGGAAGGCACTGCTTACCAAGTGGGTTATAGTAATAAATAGTGATGATAATTACTGTGCTTACAAAATAATCCCCATCCCATGCTTGGGGAAGTGGATAAATGTCAGGTGCTATGAATAGAAGAGACTTCATATATACACATTGCACACAGGTGTCTTATGACAAAATTCAGTAGAAACAGAGTTTATTTCTACAATATAAAACTGTATTGTGGCAGACAAAAAACAAAGGGCAATGTATATCACAAGAACTATTTTTTATTAAAGTACTTTGTTATAAATGCTGACAGTAGGTCTTTGTAGGGAGTGTCAGAGTAGGCCTTGGTCCGAGGAACTCTGAAGATGCGTTGTACAGCTGGCGATTTTAGCAATAAATTGTGAGATAAGCCTACTAAGCTGGAGGAGACCCAGTACAGGGCCATACACTGCAGAAAAAAAAAAACATGTCTGCATTTAGGAACATTCAGCACTCATTGTCAGTTCACTCTGCAGTGTCACCTAAATGTTTGTAATATACCCATAATTAAGAGGATCGGCTGATTACACCCTGAGATAAGGTTCTGGGCTTGAATTAGTTAGCTGTTGTGGAAAAGAATATATTCAAATATATTTTTCTTTGTTTTCTCCAATTAATATATCAAAGCTGCTAGTAAATGAAATACTGTACCTGTCTTAAAAGGTTATCGTTTGTAAAAACAGACTAATGCATCAAAAACATTCTTTCGTGCATTTTTGTTTTTTATTATGCCATGTTCCAGGTGTACAGGATACACTATGTATTGCTTACTATGGTTCCAGTGATTACCTATTACATTCATGAATACATTGAGGATTGGCTAGCTAAGGTCCCCCAAGCTGCAGGTAGTATGGATTAGTGCTGTTTTTCTGATGTGCATGTTATGTTGTTACTATAAGCCTGATGAATCAATATGTTCTTCCTAAGGGAGCTATTTTCCCACAGCCACCAATCACATTTAAACTTGCAGAGCAGGTCTGATGCTGACTGGTGGCTTTAGGTAAACAACTCTAGTGTCAAAGAGGATCTTGCTAATGCATTAGGCTCTAAGGCCCCTTCCACATGGGCCGGAATCCATTTTTCTCAGTAGGAGATCTGACCACTGATTCCCTGCTCAGTTGAGCAGAGCGGGTGGATGGCAGGTCCGTGTCTGCTCTGCTTATGGAGAGCGGACACTGACCTGTCATCCACCCCCTCTGCTCAACTTAGCAGGGTATCATTTGTGTTAACCAGATTGGAGGTAGGCGGGTGTAAACGGACACAAGTCCGTTTACATCCACTGCTCCATAGAGGAGAATGTAGGGTCTGATGGGGTCTGCCTGAAAAACTGACAGGCGGACCCGATCAGACCACTCGTGTGAAAGGGACCTAAGTGTAATGTATGAGCTCATTGCATGGGCAGCTGGGAAAGAACAGTGCCCTTTATCGCCGTTATCTGTGCTTCTTTATCAGATAAACCACTACAAGCATAGCACTTACCGAAGGAACGCTGGCTGCAATGGGGATCATCACCACAGAGACTGCCCGAATAAAGTTGGATATGTATCTCTGAAACTTAGACAGCTCAGTCTTACGAAGGGCAAACATCTGTAAGAAGATGCAAAAGCATATTGAGCGAATATCTGATTTTTAATGCTTCTCCTGACCACAGTGGAAACCATGAAATGATCTAATTTGACCAGTTTCAGGATTACATTTGAGTCAATTAAGGATTCTGCAGAACTCTAGCCACAGACACAACCCACAGTGATCAGCAGCAATCTTTCTAGGGACTGCTATTTAGCCCCACCCTGAGATAAGTTAGCACAGGACATGCTTGCTTGCAACCCTTGTCCCTGCACCACTGGTAATAAATTGCTCATCAGACAGTATTATGGGCCATCAGACAGTATTAAAAAAGCCTTCTAGCTGCCTCCAGCCTAAACTTGGCTATATGCACAGAGAATAAAGAAACCTTTAAAAATGTACCATTATTTGAAAGAACCCATTTCTGTATACAGTTCAAAGCAATGTGAGGAAAAATTCTAACTATTTAGAACAAAATTTAAGAAGATCATGCAATACAGTAATATATGATACTATCAGAGGACAAAATGAACTACTGTGCATGTAAACTCTAACATTAAACTTACATGTCCTTTTTGGTTTGTCAAATATACATTTGAAAGATCCTGTTGATCCTGCCAGACATCTGGTAAGCTGATAATTTTTGTGCTCTCTGCTTCTGCCACCTGGTTATCAGTTATCACTGTTTCCAGCTCTGTGGATTACAGAGCAACCCCCATAATATGAAAAAAAGAAGAGGGAGGTGTTCCTCTAGGCTAGGGTGACAATTATGATCCTCCCTATATACAGTACAAGTGTGTGCAGTCACCAAAGAATAGTATACTTGCTAACAGTCCCAGATTTTGCTAGTACAGTCCTACTTTTTACACAGCTGCTCACAACTGTGTCCTGGGTTGTGTCCCAGGATCACAGCACTATGCATAAGTGTACCTAGCAGTGGAAACCTGGGACACTTGTTCCTTCCTGACACTTGAATTTGCCACTCCCAGCTTCCCTCCATGCATCTTACATTCGATGGCCGTTTTTGTCTAAAAGTGGTAGGCAGCTTTTGGGACAGAGAGCCTGTAGCAGAAACACCTCCTTCCAGGCTGCTACTCTTCTCACTATGTTACTAGCTGTTGATTGGCTTTATTCCTGTACATTCTGTATGCCACACACCTTAAGCTGTAAAATGTGCTATACATTCCCTATTCTGCACTGCCTCATTCTGTATGACTGTATACTGTAGGTTTCCTACTCTGCACTGGCTCAATCTAAAAAAGGGATTTCATTAAAACTTACCGTAAAATCCTTTTCTCCGAGTTCACTGACAGACGCAGCTCACCATTACGTGTGGGGTTTATGCTGGTTCCACTAGGAGTTAACTAGGCAGGGAAAAGAAACAGCTGACCCCTCCCATGGGGCCGCCCCCTCTTCCCAGATAAACCCCCTCTATGGAATAGCTCACCAGTTCGTACACAAGCCATACAAACACAGAGCACAGAGGGGTGGGTGCTGCGTCTGTCAGTGAACTCGGAGAAAAGGATTTTACGGCAAGTTTTAATAAAATCCCTTTTTCTCCTATTGTTCACTGACAGACGCAGCTCACCATTACGTGTGGGGATGTCCACAAGCTGTGTAAAAAAGAGGGATGGGCAAACGCTAATAACAACAGTACCCAACAGAACCTCTGAGGAGGCGCCAGTCGCTCCTACACTGCTGCCTGCAAAACTTTGCGGCCAAAAGCAGCATCTGAAGATGCAAACACATCAACTTTGTAAAACTTAGTGAAAGTGTGAACCGAGGCCCAAGTGGCCGCCTTGCACACCTGTGACACCGAGGCCTGGTGTCTAAAAGCCCAGGAAGTGCTAACAGCCCGGGTAGAATGAGCCGTGACCGGAAAAGGGGGGACCTTGCCCCTGGCAGAATATACATGGGTCACGGTCTGTCTGATCCAAAGAGAAATCGTAGCTGAGGAGGCCGCCAAACCTTTGCGCGGACCCTCCGGCAACACAAACAGAGCATCAGCTTTTCGAAAAGAAGCTGTAGCAGACAAATACACTTTTAAGGCCCTCACTACATCCAAGGCATGTAAATCAATTTCTTTTGGATGCGATGGACGAGGACACAATGAAGGAAGAACAATATCTTCATTAATGTGAAAAGAAGAAACCACTTTTGGAAGAAAAGAAGGTGAGGGTCGCAAGACCACCTTATCCTTATGCAGAACTAGGTAGGGAGACTTGCACGAAAGTGCTGCTAATTCAGACACCCGTCTGGCAGAGGTGACGGCCACTAAAAAGGCCACCTTCTGCGAAAGCAGTTGTAAGGAAATCTCCCTGATTTTCTCATAAGGTTTCTGAAGTACAGAAAGCACCAAATTTAGATCCCAAGGCGCCAACGGTACCTTCACCCGAGGCGCCACATGTCGTACACCTTGAACAAAGGTACGAATCAAGGAATGTGATGCTAAGGTCTCTGAAAAAGAACTGCCAGAGCCGATATCTGGCCCTTAAGAGTACTCAAAGCCAGATTTTTGTTCAGGCCCTGTTGCAAAAAAGTCAGGATCCTTGATACTACATGAGAGCGAGGGTTATGACCCTCCGCCTCGCACCAAGCTATATAAGCCTTCCAGGTGCGGTGGTAAATCTTGCGAGAGGTACACTTGCCAGCCTTCAACCTTCAATCTGGAGCCACCAGGATTATTGGCATTCCCTCCGCCACTATCCTGCGGATCAGTCACGGCAGTAGTTTTATCGGAGGGAAGGCGCACAGAAGTCAATAACAACCCCAGGAGGCCACCAGAGCGTCCGTGGCCACCGCCAGCAGATGCTTCGTTCTGGACACAAAGGTCTCCACCTTGTGATTGAACCGGGACGCCATGAGATCCACGTCCGGCGTCCCCCATCTGCGGCAAATCTGGTTGAACACCTCCGGGTGGAGGGACCACTCTCCGTGGTCCAATGTCTGGCGACTGAGAAAATCCGCCTGCCAGTTCTCCACCCCTGGAATGTAAATGGCATTTAGACTGGTGAGCTATTCCATAGAGGGGGCTTATCTGGGAAGAGGGGATGGTCCCATGGGAGGGGTCAGCTGTTTCTTTTCCCTGCCTAGTTAACTCCTAGTGGAACCAGCATAAACCCCACACGTAATGGTGAGCTGCGTCTGTCAGTGAACGATAGGAGAAAGAACTGTTGTACATTTTATATTTCACACTGCATCATTCTGTATGCTGTGTTGTTCATTTTATACCCCAAGCTGACCCATTCTATATGTTGGGCTGTACCTCTTATATTCCACAAAAACTTGTTCTATATTTTTCACACCTTGGGATGCCAGTCAGATAAACTGAAAATTTGATAGAACTGAAATCCCCCAGGAAAAAAAATTGCGCTCTTGAATCCCAGGCTCCCTTGGACCTCGGGTTTGTCTCAATTTTCCTTGTTAAAATTCTGCTGCTCATCTCTTTAATTACCAACTCTACCCTTGGTACTGGGTGGAGCTGTATCTGTCCTGCAATGGTACTGGCTGCAAGAGTAGCTGAAGTTAGCCAGCAGCGGGCAAGGAAGGCAGCAGTTGAGGGTGATCCAGCGACCTTGCACCCTGTGACTAAGGCTTATAGGTAAGCAAACAGAAGTGGCAGGCTGACTTATAAGCAGGGAGAAAAAAATGATCTGCTGGCCTCACTTACCACTGGGTTACAACATGCAGTGCCAGGTGGTGAGGTCAGGAAAGACCAAAGTAGCTGTATCCCCTGTGCCCCCCTACTGAGAAGCAATGCCCCCCTCACTGAAAGTCAATGCCTGCTTTGCCCTCATTGAGTACCAATTCCTCCTCTTCCTCCACTGAGAACCAACAATCCCCTGCTCAACCCACTGAGCCCCAGTGCCCCCCTCCCCCCACTGCGCACCAGTGGATATGTATAAAATCAGTTTGATTACTAATATAATTGATTTATAATTGTTTAAATGGGTGCAAAATAAAAAGAATATATTTAGAAGGGTTCGCTTACTATATTGTCACCCGCAGGCACCTATCCGTGCATGAGACAGAATGTCCTACACTTTTGACCTGGGAAGGAGGCACAAGACAAGGGTGCCCCTTTGTCACCCTTGCACTTTGCCCTGCCCGTCGAACCCCTGGCAAATAAAGATCAGAGATAATCCTAACATTACCAGTTTCCCTTATGAAGACAGACAGGAAAATGTGATGCTCTACGCGGACGATACAATGATTCTGCTTGGAGATGTGAAAGTTTCCCTTAAGGAAACTATGTCCACCATAATGGACTTTGGCAACTACTTGGGGCTCAAGATCAATTGGACAAAGTCCGCCCTAATGCCCATTGATGCGGAGGGTACTCCTCTAGATGAATTGCAATGTTCCATACCAATTACCACCACTTTCAGATACCTGGAAGTCCGGGTGACACCCTGTATCCAGGAGTATGGGAGGCTTAATATTTCCCCAATATTACAAAGATTCAGGGATCAGATAAAAACCATGGAATTCCCTCCACTTGTCCGTAGCTGGTAGGGTGAATCTAATTAAGATGATTCTTATGCCAAGTTATTATATGTCCTACACAATTACCCAGTTGTGGTTCCCCTTAAAACCTTTAGGATAGTCAATTCCTTATTCCGCACTTTAATCTGGAAAAATTGCCATCCTAGAGTAAAACTTGGCTGCAACGTGCTAAGAATGGTGGAGGTCTAGCCTTGCCAAATTCCTGGCTATACTACCTAGCCGCTCAATTGCGGCATCTGATAGGTACAATGCATGTGGGCTTGGAACAGGAGACTGCCAATATCAGTTCCTCTGAAGCTGTGATGTTACATACAGTACAGAGCAAGTCCATTCCAGTGGTGCTTGAGGCTCAGGCCTTCGGTAAACTGCATAAGATATACTCGAGATATAATCTTGTTCAAAAAGTATGGAATAAACCTAGATATCTTCAGGGAGCGAAAGAGTACACAGAATTCAGCCCAATTTGGTCGAAAGGAACCTACCTTGAACTTGCCAAGTTGCAACACGGGGCATTATGAAAGAGATTTGGGGTGTTCTATATAAGACAACTCTTTCCAAACGGAGTATTGCTGTCATTTGGAGCTCTACAGGAGATGTTTAGCTTACCGCTATCCATGCGCTTCCATTACATACAATTAAGGCATGCCATAATAGCTCAGAGTAAATCTTTTGAATGGTCTCATGACTCCCACTCCCACGACTCCCATGTTTAACTTGGTCAAGGGGGAGGAGGAATTCACAATGCTATATTATGTTACTGCAGAATTTTCTGATAAAACACCCTTTACGAATGCTAGCTAAATGGAAGGAAGATGTCGGTCAGCTTACTGGGGATCAATGGGAGGAGGCCCTCCAGTCGGTGCCGACCTGCTCCCTGAATGTACCGCAGAGAATAACGCAACTATATATTGTTTTGAGGGTATACTGCACCCCTCACAGATTACATACTATGGGTCTCTTATCCACCCCGATGTGCACTAAATGTAAACGAGACCATGGAGACCGGATTCATCTACTGTGGCGGTGCCCAAAATTACATTCCTATTGGAAGGGACTGGTGGACACTCTTAAATGGGATATTTCAGATCTCCATCCCTCTAGATCCTAAACCCTGCTTGCTCAATCTTCTGGAGGAATTTGAATGGGAAGAGTGCACTAAAGAAGCAATTGTCAGAACCCTATTTTTGGCTCGTAAGTTCATAATGACGTATTGAAAGTCAGAGAATCTTCTCGCGGTCACGGAGTGGATCACTGCCATGGGTAATACGCTCCAGATGCAGGTGGTTATTTATCAGCATAGGGGTTGCTCACAAAAATTTGAAAAACTCTGGTGCCCATGGCTGGATGTACTCAGGCTTGCACCGGCAGATCTGGTCATGGACAGGTTGCTTGGCATGAATGCCTGATGAAGAGGACTCAAAAGGTAATTGATAGCATTGCATTGGTATTATGTTATAACAAGGCTTTTGGACTTAATGAACCAAATGTATGGGAGGGTACCCTCTTGAAACCTATTCTGGTTATGGAGGGGTTATTCTTGCTGTGTGTCTATGTTTATCGTGCAGATTATTTGGCTGGTAATAATGTTTTGGGCTGTATGTATTTACCTCAATAAAACTTTTTTCTTTGGATAAAAAAAAAAAAAAAAAAAGGAAGAAGGTCATGATTTTTGGTATCCTAAAAGCCCCATTATATTGGATATATTGTGGATTTATCTACTGTGGAGGGTGGATGTCTATATATCATATCCTTAGACTTCTATTTCCATCCCTAGTAAAATACATTTTTCCAAGGTTTAAATACATGAATACAATGGAGTAGATTTCTGACATGTATCCATAAAAAATGGCTAGTTTCTTTATAAGAGTATATCTGTACCTCTACAAGAAGTAGGTTGATGAGACCCAAAGATATTGGGAGGATCCAAGTAGAATCTGGAACGGTGAGATCAGGAAACCAGAGTGCTCCCCCTTCCTGTAGTTGCTCGTGAAGCACCAGCCCTGTAAAAACAGAATTGTTGTTCATATCAGTAAATCAGTGTTTGACGCAGTGTTATTTTGTTACAAAGAAGAAGTAAAGAAAAGCATATCTCATATTCCCTGTTAACGACACCAGGAGTCATAAATGATGAGGATTTGTATACGCATAATAAATTCAAAGACAAGAGTGAGTATAAAAAAATATCCTCCGAGTCCAAAAAGACAAGAGAGACTTAAAGTAACGCTAAACTCTGGTTAAAAAAAAAAAATATATATATATATTATTAAGTATGTAACGTAAGATATTTGCATTAGTGCTGTTGACTGTCCTGTTCCAGCAGTTGTTCATACCATGGCTTGCATTTGAAAAAAAAAAAAAATACATACAACAGAAGAAATGGAAATGAGGTCACCCACTTAGCTACATGATTGCTCTTACAGTGCCTTGAAAAAATGTATTCATACCCCTTGAAATTTTCCACATTTTGTCATGCTACAACCAAAAATGTAGATGTTGGAATTTTGTGTGATAGACCAACACAAAGTGGCACATAATTGTGAAGTGGAAGGAAAATGATAAATGGTTTTACAAATACATATGTGAAAAGTGTGGCGTGCATTTGTATTCAGCCCCCCTAAGTCAATACTTTGTAGAACCACCTTTTGCTGCAATTACAGATGCAAGTCTTTTTGGGGATATCTCTACCAGCTTTGCACATCTAGAGAATGATATGTTTGCCCATTCTTCTTTGCAAAATAGCTCAAGCTCTGTTAGATTGGATGAAGAGCGTCTGTGAACAGCAAATTTCAAGTCTTGCCACAGATGCTCAATTGGATTTAGATCTGGACTTTGACTGGGCCATTCTAACACATGAATATGTTTTGATCTAAACCATTCCATTGCAGCTCTGGCTGTATGTTTAGGGTCGTTGTCCTGCTGGAAGGTGAACCACCGCCCCAGTCTCAAATCTTTTGCAGACTTTAACAGCGTTTCTTCTAAGATTGCCTTGTATTTGGCTTCATCCATTTTCCCATCAACTCTGACCAGCTTTCCTGTCCCTGCTGAAGAAAAGCATACCCGCAACACAATGCTGCATCCACCATGTTTCACTGTGGGGGTGGTGTGTTCAGGGTGATGTGCAGTGTTAGTTTTCCACCACACATAGCGCTTTGCTTTTAGGTCAAAAAGTTAAATTTTGGTTCTTTTCTGACCAGAGCACCTTCTTTCACATGTTTGCTGTGTCCCCCACATGGCTTCTCGCAAACTGCAAACAGGACTTCTTATGGCTTTCTTCTTGCCACTCTTCCAAAAGGTCAGATTTGTGGAGTGCACGACTAATAATTGTCCTGTGGACAGATTCTCCCACCTGATCTGTGGATCCCTGCAGCTGCTCCATCCAGAGTTACCATGGGCCTCTTGGCTGCTTCTCTGATTAATGCTCTCCTTGCCCGGCCTGTCAGTTTAGGTGGACTGCCATACTCTTTCAATTTTCAGATGATGGACTGCACAGTGCTCCATGAGATGTTCAAAGCTTAAGATATTTTTTATAACCTAACCCTGCTTTAAACTTCTCCACAACTTTATCCCTGACTTGTCTGGTGTGATCCTTGGCCTTCGTGATGCGGTTTGTTCACCAAGGTTCTCTAACAAACCTCTGAGGGCTTTACAGAACATCTATATTTACACTGAGATTAAATTACACACAGGTGGACTCAGTTTACTAATTAGGTGACCTCTGAAGGCAATCAGTTCCACTGGATTTTAGTTACGGGTATCAGAGTAAAGGGGGCTGAATACAAATGCACGGCACGCTTTTCACATATTTATTTGTAAAAAATGTTGAAAACCACTTATTCATTTTCCTTTCACTTTACAATTATGTGCCACTTTGTGTTGGTCTATGACATAAAATCGCTATAAAATACATTTACGTTTTTAGTTGTAACATAACAAAATGGGGAAAATTTCAAGGGGTATGAATACTTTTTTGAGGCACTGTAGGTGCTGCAATGCCTTTTTGTCAATGTTCTCACAACCGCCAGTGAGTGCATCCTGGAAAGATAGCGCCCAGTTGAGATCAGGAAAGGAGAAATGGCTCACCCTCACAAGAGCCAAAACAGCCTCCTTGGCTCAAGTCTGCTCCCAACCCTCCTCAAGAAAGTTTGCAACACAAAAAAAGACCTCAAATATCCCTTCTTTGGCACTGTGGTCACCTGCATTAAATGTGCATGCATTAGACCTGCTCAGTGTGGTGCTTAGTGCATAGGAACAGTCATTCTAAATGCTGACTTTTGCAACGTGTGTGAGGAGGGTCAGAAAAAGTTATTTTGGAATTTATCTTTTTATCCTTTAATAAATATTGGATTCTGACCTACAAGAACTCTACAATCACCACCCTAGATGCGTATTAACCTGAATTAAATGACCTTGACCCACAGTGATCTTACGATCCTCCAGCTTAAATCTTCTCTCCCCAGGCTGCATCTGCACAGTTAAGCCCTATCAACTTCTAATGAGCCATCTACTAATACAGGATATACTATAACAGCCACTAGCATAAATCTCATGTAAAATCCCACAGGCTGGCTGTACCAAAGTTGATCAATCTAACAACTTATGTACATTCAGCCTGCCCATAACATGGTTCGAATCTCGGCTGGTCCCTGCTGAACCATCTATGGTCGGCTTAAGTAAGCTGATCTAGAAGATGATCAGTGAACATAAATTATACTATGCCACCAAAATGTAAAGGCTATATAGGACTGGTAACAATGAAGATAAGATTGGCAGGATAGGAATCAGGATCCATTTATTATACACAAACATTTGCAACTGACTGTCAGCAGAATGATGTGTGGGGTGGCCAGGACAATAGGACACAGAAGTGTCCTATGCAGAAAACCCAGTCTTGACAGGGACACATCTGAAATAAGGTGAGGGCAGTTATGCCTCCAGTAGCATTTAGGGAAGGACAGCATATAGTATGTGTACATTTATTTATTAAATGGCAGGTTCAGGGCTCTCTCATTCTGACTTGAAGTGGTCCAACTTATAATTTCAAAGTTAGCAAATGTCATCAATAAGAAGAGCTACCAGAGTGATTTCTCATATTTACTGTTCACTATTTATGTATTAATTATAGGGAAACTGGCTAATGACGAGATTGGGATGCTACAAGAACTTCCAAGATCCCACCATTTCCATCTCCTAACACTGATGTATTAGAATTCATTTCCACCATCTGAAAACAATGGCAATGGAAGTGTAGGACTACAGTTTTGCTTTAAAAAGAAGTAACCACCTTATAAAAAAAAAATTGTTTCTAAGGCACACTTTTCTCTTCATGTATGCAGGAATTAGAAAAGGTTTATTTCTACAGTATGTGTCAGTGAAGGTCCTCATTTATTCAGGTCACAGTATAGTTCGTAGTAGTTAGTCACATTCAATTGCACTTGTTGTATAATGCTAAAAGGTCTTTCACCACTTATTGAAGCTGCTTATTTAGTTCTAACTACTACTAGGTTCTATGGCATGCGTGACCTATTCAATTACACAAAATGAATTGCTTATTTTACCAAATAAATGTGAATGAATTAAAATAAACATGAGATATGCTTCCAGGAAATAAAGATGAGACAGGATATCTTGATGAATAAAAAAGAAAAAAAAAAAAAAAAAGGATTTTATTAAAA
>BLSH010302413.1:2906743-2930783 GCA_018402905.1 Glandirana rugosa | reverse complement strand
AGTTAAAATTTAATTATACTTAAATAACAAACGGTAATAACCGTGAAAATCACGTTTTTTTCGATTTTTTTTACGTCAGAAACTGGTACAAACGTCAGAGATTGAATTTGTGTAACGATTATCAGTAGAAAATTTGCCAATACTATTAGCAATGTGTTTAAGTTAGAGACTGCAAACATGGTCAAAGACTGCATTTTTTTTAGCTTTTTTTGCACTAAAAGTGCCAATAATGGCAAACAATAAATTCATATTAATTTAAAATTGATATTAATTAAAAGTGGAATATAATACAACTATATATAAAAGATATAAATATTTTTAAAAAACTGTCATTTTCGGTATCGGTTTCGGTTTTCGGCCTAGTGCATCCTTCATTTTCGGTATCGGTTTCGGCACCAAAATTTCCATTCGGTGCATCACTACATAGAATGCATTAAGATAAAATACCTTCTGCCCTTACAACTCCTTTAATAGCATTCTCATGGCAAGGGGGCATTTTTATATACAAATACATAGTTCTTGAGACAGAAATGTTCTTTCAGTCCCACACAATCACCAATAGGATAAGCAGTCTGTGCTCAATGAAGGCTGATAGGATTATACTATGTCTACTATGGTCTATTTCCCACATCACCAATCACATTTCAAGGCAGGTCTCAATCTGATTGGAGACTGGAAGCTCTCTGTATGAAGGAGGCAGCAAATATCCTGTTCTCTATATGTAAAGCTGAATTCAATATGAGCTTCTAAATACACAGATGAAATACCTATTAGGAGCCAAATGATTTGTATTTCCATCCATTCAGTTCTGAGATTTACGCAGCTCTGCCACACAGCACAGCCCTATCTGGCAGGGCAGAGGACCTGTTTTTGTCTCTGCTGCAGTTTAGTAACACAACTCTCTCCGCTCCTCCAACCTGTGATTAAATGGCAAAAGGAAAAGCAGCAGACTTGTAAGCTCACCTCTCTGATTCTCCTTCTACCAGCATGCTCCTTCTTAGCACAAGCTGTTGGCTGCTTCCATCACTTAGTCTGCCTTCTGCTATGTGGGGATTTGAAGAGGCTGATACCAAGTCAAAGTTATGTATTTACACTGCTTGCATTTCAAGCGGACCTTCACTGCCTCTGAGCAGCACAAACCAAAAACACTTTCTAATTCATGTTTAATATTCAAAGCAAACCCCCCCCCCCTTCCATCTATGCTTTATTTTGTTGAGAAATCACTTTGAAAACCACCCCTAGCATTTCTGGCCATGGCCATCTTGAGTAAGGGTAAATGATTTATGTAGCATTTACTTCTTGGAATGCATCTGCCCATAGCTCAAGAATGCAGGCAGGAGGGTGTGCTTATCTGAGAAAACCCCTCCTCCTGAAGACTCGCAGGATATACAGCATAGTTTGCTTAGGCAAGGCACCAGTAAGTAACTGAAGAAATGTAAAAAAAAAAAAAAAAAAAATAAAAAAAAAAAAGTTTAAAACAAGCAAATATGATATACTAAAAATAATCAATGTTGATTGGAAGAGGGAAGTTCCACTTTAAAAAATACATTCATTGATGTATTAATGAATGCAGACCTGAAATAATTTGTGTCTTTTATATTTGCCCAGAGTCCAGCTTTAAATCCCATCTCCGGGCAAAACAAAAAGGTTTCCCATGCAGTGGGGCTGTGCTCGCACTGCATGGGCCAGCTGCTTGTTTTAGTCTAGGGATTAGGAGAAAAGGAGGTTTACTTACCTAATCCTCCCAGCACAAATCCAGTCCGGCACCCCCACGCTCCAGCATTCTTGAAATTTAGACCGTTCCTGAGGACATCAAACCCAGAGCAAGCTCCAAAGACCAGAAACAGTCCACTGCTGGACCGTGGGGGAGCGCCGTTTCCTGGGGGAATGAAGGATTGGGTGAGTATAAGCTTTCTCCTCACCCGTAGACAAAACGAGCAGTTGACTCACAGCCCCATTACATGGGAAAACTTTTCGTGCCCAGAGTTGGGCTTTAAAGTGGATGTAAACCCACCACTCACCCAGTATAAACTAATGACACAGTATTAATGCACATATACATGTAAGCCTCCTGCATCTATTCCTACCTTGTCCTTCCTGTAAGCACTAGCAGCTCTGTAAAACTCTGAAATCAGAGGGTGCCTGTATTTGCTGGAGTTTGGTGGGTGGAGTTGTGATGTCACAAGCCTCCCCACCCACCTCTATACTGAGACATTGAGGAGGGAGGGAGAGGGGAGTGTAAAACTTTCTCTGCTGTGTGAAGGAGATAAGCAAATTACTTGTCACTCACAGAGCAAGGGGAGGATCGACTGTGTATTTCCCTGTTAGTTGGACTTTCTCTTCCTGAAAAGAGAGAAGCTCATTACTCACAGTTGGATTAACTCTTTGTGGCAAGACTGGGCACAGATGACATAACATGCTATGCTCTACCAGGCAGAATTATTAATGACATTTTTTTTTCGGGTTTACATCCACTTTAATTTTCAATTCTGGAGTGTACCAAAAAAAAATACAGAATCTGAACCAAAGGTCCAGCTATTAAAGAAAATACATCACACAAAAAGAAGACTACGTACCTTAGCTACAATATACATCTGATATATTGACAGAGGGAGGGTTACTGCTGTTCTAAGCAGAACAGTTGTACACAAAATGTTGGCCCACCATGGTAATCCTGTAACTTCTTGTAGTGATATAAGCACTCTTTCAGCCAAATGAACAGGAGCTGACTCTGCCAGTTTGGCATACACGCCATGGTCACTAGTTACCGGTCCGGCTGAAGCTGCTGCAAATGAGGCTACAGAGATAATGTTCCTATTAAGGGGAAGCAAGGGCATACATGATGCAAGCAGACGGCTTTTACCACAGACTCCAAGAGAGCTATGGAAATCGGGAGAAATCTGAGAAGACTGTACTAATCCCTTTTTACGACTTTTGTAATCAACTGTCCCAATGTGCCTTGCATACAGACATCTTCTAGGTAGCAGTAATACATGGAAATTGAATTCGCTGCTTCGGGTCCAGACAGCCATGTTCTTCAAAGAATGACAAAACATCATCGCCAATCTGAAAAGCAAAAATAAGATCGAAAATTCATCATTCTTTGTAAACAGGGTACCCAAAGCAAAAAAAAGCATACCCAGGTATAAGGCTTTTGATTTTACATTTTATTTACTAACTTTTGTGTTCTGATTAGAGTGACGTCACATGGGATTCATTTAGCGCCAACAGTTTGCGCAGCACTGTACATAAGGGCAGGCTTTACAGTTATAATACAGGAGGAATCAGAGGGCCCTGCTCAATAGAGCTTACAATCTAACAGGAAGGGTCAAGTGATACAAAAGGTAATAACTGTGGGGGTGAGCTGATGGAGAAAATAAAAGCACAGTTGTTAGGTGGAGGCAGGATATTTTCAGGGATTGCCTAAATGTGGATAGAGTAAGAAACAGTCAGATAGATTGGAGTAGGGGGCTCCACTGGCTAGGAGAGGCTCAGGCGAAGTCCTGCAGGTGAGTATGGGAGGAGGTGACAAGGAAGCCAGAGAGCAGGAGGTCTTGGAGGAATGGATAGAAAAATTTGGTTGGTATTTTGATACCAGGTTAGAGAGGGGCAAAATTGTGGATGGCTTTGAAAGCTGTGGTTACTATTTCTAATTTAATTTGTTGGGTGAGTGGCAGCCAGTGGAGGGATTGGCAGAGACGAGTAGTAGACACTGAGTGGTTTGTAAGGTATGAAGAGAGAGTTGCAGTAGTCGACGCATGTTACAATCGTATCCTGAACCGATCTGCCACCATATATGAAGCAATCCAATCTCCAATCGTCAGCTAATTCTCACGTCAAAGTAAAAAAGCTCACATAGCGTGATACCGTAAAAAATTAAACTGCTTTATTAGATTAAAAAGTTCGCACTCACATTTATGTAGTCAAAAAACGCCAGGTAATGGCCGTTTGCCAGTAATTCATATGGCTGACAATGTTTGCAGCGTGGTCCTCGTGTGTATACGGCTCCGCCCTACCGGTTTCATCACCTATGATGTCATCAGGGGCACCATTACCTGGCGTTTTTTGACTACATAAATGTGAGTGCGAACTTTTTAATCTAATAAAGCAGTTTAATTTTTTACGGTATCACGCTATGTGAGCTTGTTTACATTTTATGACCCACTGCTGACGTGAGGATTAGCTGACGACTGTAGATTGGATTGCTTCATGTATGGTGGCAGATCGGTTCAGGATACGATTGTAACATGCGTGTTTGAGCACTCTTACACAGGGGGTCCCATGCAAGCTGGTAAGAGAGGAGTGCACACGGAGGTGACTTGTATTCTTTCTACGGAGCACGGATGGGGAAATTGGTGTAGAACTTTTAGGCCTCATACACACGGACGTTTTTTGACGCCGGCGTTTTCTAGCGTTTTTTGCAGCTCTCCATGTTAGTCAATGGCCCCATAAAAACACAGACGTTTTTGAGCTGTAGAGGGCGTCGGCGTTAGTGAGCTGGAACTAGAACCCATGGCCAGCGCGTTCTGAGGCTGTAACGTTTTGGCGTTTTTTGACGCCAACGCCGCAAAACGCCAACTAACGCCAACTAATACTGTACCGGCGTTAATCTGTTTTTTGACGCCAACGTTCTTAGGTTGAAAAATAGCAGAGGGATGATTTTTTTTTTAAAAACGCCTATTGACGCCGACGCATAACGCCGAAAAATGACGATTATTTTTCCTTGACATTGGGGCCGGCGTTTTGTTTATTTTTTTAGAAACGTCTGTGTGTAGGAGGCCTTACCTTTCCAGCACCACCATGTTTTATGAGTGCTAATTGATTGCTTATTCACCCACAAGGGACCTTCATTGAGTGCTTTGAACTCTCATAACAAGAACGCATGAACACAATCTATCCTATTCATTTATTTTGGAGGACTGCTGATAATTCATTTGAGATTTTTTAGCGCTGCGTGTTTATTTAATATAGCTTAGGCAAGGAAACAGCTCGGAGATGTGGTTTTACGAAAGTGAGGGGAGAGAAGGATCGGCTGCCGCTCGCCAAAACGCGGTTTCTGGTTGTCATGGTGACTTGGCTCCCAGGGTTTGTCAAGCCCTGTATTACAGAAATACTACAAAAAGACCATAGTGACCACCCAACACCTTTTAAAGGGCCAAGTGTTGTAACTTATGTAGTACATGCATTGCTCTATTTACATGAAAGGCATTCATGAGACCCTAGGGTTGCACCGATACCTGTCTCTTAAGAACGAGTGCAAGTACCGATACTTCCACGCAAGTACTCGCCAATACTAATTACCGATACTGTGTGGTGTGGTTTGAGCCCACACAAAATGCTTGGGCTCAAATCGCACTGCAAAGAATCACATGCAATTTGAACAGGAATGCAGTGTTTGACGAGTGCAAATACTTAATATCGGCACCGATACTGGTATCAGGGCAACCCTAATAAATACAATACCAGCTTTACAAAGAAAGGCATTTTTTTTTGACTATGTCACCATATTAGGTTAATGATGTCATGTCCTTTGTGTAAGTGCAGCTGTGGGCCAGTAGGCACACCTTCCACATGGAACTAGTGGATACCCACACATATGTGTATAGGTTTTTGCTACGGTGTCTCTCCCCTTTTGGATTTATCCAAAAAAAAAATGTTGACATGTTGAGGTCCGTTAGAGGTGGGTTACACACTTTACTTACCTGTAATTTGTTAGTGACATTTTTTATATGTGGGTCATGGATATTTTACAGGCAACTTGTTTTGGTTGCAGTGTATATACCACAAGGTGTTATATACATACATATACACATCACTTATAGGCATATTTAATCTATTTAATTTTAATTAATTCATTTTTATTTTTTTTGATCTGTCTGAACCATCCATACTGAGTTTAAACATGCACATGTGCGCAATATGTTATTTTGCCTTTTTCTCTCTTTTTTTTTTTGTTTTCTTTTTTTTTTTGCTGTGATTTTTGAATATTACTGTTATATTGTGATAAAAGTGTGTATTTTTTCTTCTTTGTATTTTTCTTTAAATTATAGGGATATATATCATATATAAGCCTCAGAGTCCCGAAGAAGTGGGTGTTCCCGTGAAACGCGTAGACCTCGGCTTGGACATATTGATATATTAACTTCAAGTTATGTATTTTGTATGTTTTTTTATAGTTAATGGAATCCACTTATCTGAAGATGTATGGTTTTTAACTTGTTTACAAATAAAATTTGATGTATTTTTATATTTACTTTATGTGTGGGCTCTCCTAAGGCATATTTAAAGTCCCGCTTACTATGGTGTGTATAATGTGAGAAGGAGAACGCCTTGGCCCCAGTTGATTGGACAATAGAGGGCAGAAATGACAGCTTCCTGTTCGGCCCAAACCAAAGCTCTTTACTATTACATATGATAGATATAACATAGTCACCAACTACCAATGTGGTAAATATCTATCCAGGGGAGGAACTCCAGAAGCTTTAGGCACTAGTAGACGGCGTTTGAATCCACCGGAAGGTGTAAAGTAGACACTGCTATCCAGCTAAGGGTTACAACTTCAGCCCCTAGCTCTAAACATAATCAATGGTGTTAGGCTGGCCATACATTATACAATTTTCTTGTACAATTTTCCTTTAGATTTACCAAAACCATATAATAGGAGGTCAAACCTAAACACTTGCAATTTTTATGCAATCAGACAGGCCCTTGTACTACATAGTTAAAGGTAAATCTAAAGGAAATTGAATAAGAAAATTGTATAATGTATGGCAAAATTAAAGGTGGAATAGACGCTGATATGAGCCACATAGAAGCTACATATTTAATCGATCTGTATACCCAGCGATTTCCAAAACATTGCCGTATATATGGTAGCTTTACCTATTCAGCATTATTCAGTGGAAAACTAGCTCTCCAACTCATACGGTAAGTACCAAGCCCAAACATAGTGAAAAATTAGCCTAGAGGCAGTAATCAGTGCAATCTGAAGTCCAACACCTGCATGTCTTAATGAGCATTTATTAACCAAAGGTTTGTCTATATAGCGCTTGCACAATCAGTGCAATCAGAAATCCAACACCTGCACGTGGTAATGAGCAATCATTAAATAAGGGTTTGTCTATGCAGCGCTTGCATAGAGGTTTGGCCCAGGAGGTGCCTGTCAGTTATATATTGCAATAGCCACATTTTAAGTTTCTAGTTTAGCCTAGAAGAAAAAAAAGGGGTCGTTGGGACTTTATATGAGGCGAGCCATTGCAAAATCACATCAAATAACAAGTACATAGGTAAATGGGTGAAATTAAAATTAATTTATTGTACACAATAGGAAATAAATAACAAAAAAAAGCTGACAATTGATCAAGGTGAATACATGATAACATATGTAAAAACGGGTGCACAGCAGCTGTGTGCTATGCCACTCAGGATGTTACACTGTACACAATACACACGTTTCAAGGATCCGTCCTCTCGTCAGGAGTATCATATCACAATTTGTCTATGGGAATAGATAATACAAAAGGTATATTAGTAGATTGCAGGGGAAAAGATCTTGGGTAGAGGGAGTTGTCAATGAAAGTATTCTTACAGGTCAGCTTTCAAGATGTCCCAACAGATATAAATGGGACAGAGGACATCCAGTGTAACGTCCAGCTCGGGGCTGAGGCGGGGACAAGGAGGCCCAATGCAGAGACAAAAGTCAGACAGCCAGCCATAAAGCATGTGGAGATAAGTAGGAAGGTACCTCTTGGATAACAACGTACTAAAAAAAGTATATACGTGTATGAGTCAATAAATGTAGTAGTAATGTAACATGAGTATATTAAATATATAGAAATAATATAGTATAGGTGTGAAGAACTGGAAAGAGGTGTTGTGGGGAGATGGAAGAGGAAGTGATGAAGAAGAAAGAAAGCACAGATAAGGAAAGGGGATAGGAAAAAGAAAGAGGAGTGTTCAACCTTGTGTCTCAACCAGGGGCATGGTGGGATAGAGAGGAAAAAAGGGAATAGCAAGTGACTGAACCACATGCAAACCATTGGGGTGGGTGCAAAAAAGCTGGGTGAATGGATAAGCTGTATCGTAGTGCAAACTTAGATAGATAGTGTCAACAAATGCTGATGTGGATGTGTGGCATGGTGAACCGCCAAAAGAGTGAGCAGCTGGTCGGTCATGGCTGTTGTAGCTAGGAGAGTGGGTGTGTCTCCGCCAGCGCCACGCTCGGCAATCAATGGGCATGACAGGGAAGGGGGAGCTACATCCCGGCATAACGTCGGAGAGGAGCTCACACCTGCCCATCCCTAGGCCTCGGATGGAAAACACAATAACTCCCTGACCTGCGGAATGGCACCATAGAGCGGGTGTGTGCGCATGGCACCGATGCACGGGGGACCCCCCTGGACCCGCTCAACCACTAGTTTAGCCTAGAGGATGAAGCTACTCCGCTTCCTGTTGACCCGGCTTGACCTGACCTGCTGCCTGCACCGACCCCGGCTATCCACGACCCTCCGATTGTCTGCTCCCTTTGTACTTCTGCTGCCCACCTGATAATGAACCTTGCTTGGACTTGACCACCCTTCTGCCTGACCCATCTGTACCGCACTGCCTGCCTGTTGCCGACCCAGCCTGCACGACCACCTCTCTGATCAGCACGACCACCTGGATCATCACATCATTACCAGTGACCATCCAGCCCTCGTGCCATCCCGCACTCTTGGACTTCAGTCTACTCTACCAGGGGTCCTTGAATCGGGTGCACAAGAGCGGTTGTTCCCTGCACGATTTGTGTGCTCACCTTGCGGGTCTTACGCAAGCAGTCAAGAACCTGCAAGAGGGTTACACCCGTTGGAAGAACGGGTACAGGAGCTTTCAACCGCTGGCTCTGCTGCAGCCCGCACCATTGTGGCCCTGCCCTCTGAGCCCAAGGTCCCGCTGCCGGATAAGTTTTCCGGGGACCGACGTAAGTTCCGGATCTTCCGGAATGCATGTGAACTGTACCTGGGGCTTCAGCAACGCACCTTCTCTCTGGAGACCACCAAGGTGGGATTTGTCATCTCCCTACTGCAGGGAGAACCCCAGGCATGGGCCATTAGATTGTGGGAGCAGAACGCCCCTGAAGTCGCCACAGCAGGCACATTTTTTCAAGCCATGGCGCAAATGTACGAGGATCCTGACCAGGCTGCCACAGCGGAGGCCACCCTGCATACACTCCAGCAGGGTTGCCGTCCAGTGGAGGACTATGCTGCAGAGTTCTGGTGCTGGAGCGCAGATACAGCCTGGGGCAGCGCCGCTCTCCTGTTTCAGTTCCGTATGGGACTATCGGGACCCTTAAAGGATGAGTTGGCGCGAGTGGGGATACCCAAGACCTTGGAGGAGCTGATTAACCTGGCCATCTCCAATGAGCGCTGCGCCGAAAGCGCCATTGTCTCCCGCTGCTGTCAATCAAGTCCAGTGACATGGGAGCCGGGGTTGGGGCCGAGTCCCGCTGTATGTGTGAATACACGCAACAGCAGGACTCAGGAGCGCGCCCGCATGGGTGACCACCAGGGAAAGCGCTTCCCTGACGGATCACTTGATGCAGAGGAGGAGCCAAGATCGCCGACGAGGAACCCCAGGAGATGAGGTTCGAGGCCACTCTGTGCAAAACCGCTGCACAGGGTAGGTGAGTATGACATATTTGTTATTTGAAAAAAAAAACGAGAACCTTTACAATCACTTGAAGACGTGTTTTTATCACCACCACCCCAATCGCACCCCCTTAAGCTGCAGCAACCAAGGGTGTACACATGTCGCAGAAAGCGTTATACGCCTGATCATGGTTGGTGGGTGTAGCACCTGCCAAGCATGAGCTATTCAAAATGTGAACGAGCCCTAAGGGTGCTGCTGCTGAACAGATCTAAGGGCTCATTCACAAGTGCAGCAGGCACTACTGCTCCTCTGAAAAGCGATCCTGGTGTGTTTGACAGGTGGTGAGGAGGCGATACATTGCTTCCTCACCACCTGATTTAAACGTACAATTGCTATGCAATTCACATGAATGTGATACAGTCCATGGCAATTAGAGGTTTAAATCAGGTGCGACACTGTTCCAGGTGATCTTTGACGTCTCCCATATTTTTCAGGTAGATCTCCACCTCTTTAAAGAGGAGTTCCAGCCTACAGTGAAAAAAATAAGTCAGCATCTACAACAACTGTAGCTGTTGACTTCTAAAAAACAGCCACTCACCTGTCCCATGATCCAGCGGTGTGCTCACTCTGGTCGGTCTCACCCGCTGTCTTCGGGCCCTGGAGCCGACATCTTCACTATGGGCACCCCGCTGTGACAGCTTGCGACTTCACAGCTGGGTGCCCACTGTGCATGTGCGAATCGCACTGCGCATTCTAAGAGGTGGATGCAGTCTTCTGGGACCTGTCACTGTCCCAGAAGACTGCAGGGGGGAGTAAGGGAGGAGAACTTCAGTTTCCGAATGTCCCCCCCCCCCCCCACTCCTCAAAAGTGCCTTAACCTCCTCATCGGTATTCCCGAGTGTGGCTTGGGATTAATTTTCATTACCAAAAGCAGTAACCCCGAGCCACACTCGGAATAGCGTTGCAGGATCCAGGCAAAATTACTTACCTTGTCCCCTGGATACTGCAATGTCCCCCCGCTGGGTCCTCTGGCGGAATCTTTCACCTGAAGCCTCTGGGTTCCGGGCTCCGTTCCCTGCGAGCATCGCATGGAGGAGACAGAGTCCGGCGGCAAATTCAAAAAGTGAAATACACAACACATAGATTACATTACTGTATGAAATCATATCACATCCCCTTTGTCCCTAGTGCTTTGTCCAGTGCCCTGCATGCACTTTTATATTATATAATAAATGTCATTCTTTCTGCCTGGAAACTTGAGAATGTCCATGCCATAAAAAAGTGTCCCTTTACGTCAAAAGTGGGTTTTGATCAGCTAGAAAACAGCGATAGTAAATAAGAATCATTTGCAGAATTGAGTGATACTGATTTGTGGGGAAATTCTTCATCAGACACTGAAAGTGACGACAGCGACAATTGGCAACTGAGCAAATTTCAGTGTTTTTATTTGATTACATTATTGAATACATTTTACTATTATATTATTATTATATTAATATTTTTGATAATTATTTATAGTTATATTATAATTTATGATTTTGTTGTTTCAAGCATTATCATACCCTATCATAGTCTACTAGACTCTTATTTGGACAGATTTAAGTGAGTTATTCCTAAGCATTACAGGCCTACAATATAAAATGAGACCACCAGGGAGGTTAAAGCGGAACTTCCCCTTTTGGGTGGAGCTCCGCTTTAAGGTTGTCTACCCCTGGGTTAGGGCAAAAGGAATAAGTGCTTGTAACCTTTCAGCATTCCCCTACACTCCTTCTCCAGCAGCTACATAAAATGCTATGGAAGGAGGTGGAGGAGCTGGGTCAGCACAGGCAGAAAGCACACACTCCCAGAAGAGGAGAGAGCAATGAGAGGGCTGTGCTTGACAAAATGACTTCTGGAGTAGTCAAATTCCATTGCAATGTAAACTCTAACAAGCAGGGCCCTTTGATTCCTCCTGTATTGTTGTAAGTGTGCTGTCTGCCCTAATATTGTAACGCAATGCGCAAACTGTTGGCGCTATACAAATACTGCATAATAATAATAATGCCCAAAGCGCACTGCAAGTCAATAGAAAACTGTTTACAGAAAGGGAAAACACTGCAATGAAGCATTTCAAATACTTGGCTGTTCTGGGCTTGTAGCTGCAATGTTGAGGAGTTGCTGACAGGGTCTCTTTATTATCTTGGGGAACATTGGCATTGGGAGGCAAACTGTCATCTAACCACTTAGCCTGTAATTGATAACATATCCCAACCTATATAGAAATGATCATCCACCCTTAGTGTGCTGCAGGACTTCAAATGAAAATGTCACTTTAGTGTCCCTGCTACAAATACTCAGTCTTCTTAGTACCTCATCTACTGTGCTCATGTCACCTCTTCCACCTTTCCGTTCTTCCTCCGATCTTCTATTCTTCACCTTCCTTCTTCCTGCCTAGCTCGGGTTCCAAGCCTCGCTCTCAGATATTGTAGCCATCAATGCCAAGCCTCGCTCTCAGATATTGTAACCATCAGTGCCAAGCCTCGCTCTCAGATATTGTAAGCCTTCTCAAATTTTTGCTTCATGTGTTCCAAGTCTCATTCCCAAGTAGCCTCTAAATGTGTTTCACGCCTCTTTCTCAGATATCTGCATCATGTGGTCTAAATTTTAGTCTCACATAGTTGCATCATGCATTCCAAGCCTCACTCTCAGATATATCATGTATTTCAAGCCTCACTCTGAGATATATCATGCATTCCAAGCCTCACTCTCAGATATATCATGTATTTCAAGCCTCACTCTGAGATATATCATGCATTCCAAGCCTCACTCTCAGATATATCATGTATTTCAAGCCTCACTCTGAGATATATCATGCATTCCAAGCCTCACTCTCAGATATATCATGTATTTCAAGCCTCACTCTCAGATATATCATGCATTCCAACCTTCACTCTCAGATATATCATGTATTCCAAGCCTCACTCTCAGATATATCATGTATTCCAAGCCTCACTCTCAGATATATCATGTATTTCAAGCCTCACTCTCAGATATATCATGTATTCCAAGCCTCACTCTTAGATATATCATGTATTCCAAGCCTCACTCTCAGATATATCATGTATTCCAACCCTCACTTTCAGATATATCATGTATTCCAACCCTCACTCTCAGATATATCATGTATTCCAACCCTCACTCTCAAATATATCATGTATTCCAACCCTCACTCTCAAATATATCATGTATTCCAAGCCTCACTCTTAGATATATCATGCATTCCAAGCCTCACTTTCAGATATAGCATGTATTCCAACCCTCACTCTTAGATATATCAGGTATTCCAAGCTTCACTCTTAGACATTATATCATTCATTCCAAGGTTCGCTTTCAGCTCTTTATTTCGTTTTGTGGCTTTCACTCATAAATACCAGGAAGTAGTTTTTCTTTTATGCAGTGTAAAACACTTCTTTATTGGAACTTTAAAGCAGAGTTCCACACTTTTAACTTTTAATAATCGGACACTCACCAGTCCCAGGCTCCAGTGATGCAGCCGCCCGCAGCGTCACTCTTCTCCCCCCTCCTCAGTTCGACGCTGGCATCACAAGTGTGGGCGCCCAGCTTTGGCTCCAAAGCCGGGCACGCAATTAGGGTTGCCACATGTCCAGGATTCACCCGGACAGTTCGGGTTTGGAATTGTGTGTCCGGGTTTCAGACCTCCTGAAACCCGGACACATCTGACACATTATTGAGAATATAATGCAGTTCCCCCAAGTAACCACAACTGCCAAGTACATAGGTGTGTGCACAGGCCCTACCCCCATACATGGACAGGAGAGGAGAGAGGGTTTGATCTCCTCGGTCTGAAACCCGGACACATCTGACACATTATTGAGAATATAATGCAGTTCCCCCAAGTAACCACAACTGCCAAGTACATAGGTGTGTGCACAGGCCCTACCCCCATACATGGACAGGAGAGGAGAGAGGGTTTGATCTCCTCCTGCCCTTACCCCTCTGTCTGCCCACCCACACTTCAGTCCCTGGTATTCTGTGCTCAGGAAAGGGATGTGTGGGCTGGAAATTTGAAGCTCAGAAGCCGGTAGATACATTGTGGATGAAAGGTGTCAGTGCTTCAGTTTTCATCCTCGGGTGAGTGAGCTCACCATCCAATGACTGAAGTCTCCCCCTTCCTCCCTACTCTCCTGCCACTGAGTAAGTGAGCACAGTAAGATAAGGGAGACTTAGATATAAGGAGTGCCCTGTGGACTCTGATGTAAGGGGGCTTTGGGAACCCTGATTTAAGGGAACATGCTGAGAACTCTAAAATAAGTGGAAGCTTTGGTGAGAAGAAACCCCCTTACACTCCCCAGAGTCCACAGTGGTCCCCCATAAAATAAATTGGCATGCACCACTAAAGTGTTCGGGTTTGGCTTGAAGAAAAGGTGGCAACCCTACACGCAATGCGCATGTGTGAGCCGCGATGGGCACTGTGACTGGCTGGCGTATCTTCTGGGACCTGTGACGTGTCCCAGAAGATCGCCAGGTGGGAGGGAGGAAAGGTGAACTGGGACCCTGTGAAAACAGCCCCCCCCCCCCGCCAAAAAAATGAAATGCCAATTGTGGCATGTCATGGGGTCACCTTCCCTTAAAGCGGTTGTCTACCCATTTTGTTTACTTTTACCTACAGGTAAGCCTATAATAAGGACTACCTGTAGGTAAAATGAATATCTCCTAAACCTGTACTGTTTAGAAGATATTCCCTCTCGAATCCACTGCGGCGTTACGGCGCATGCGCCGGTTATGTCCCGGCAATAGTTCCGGACCTTGCCGGAAAGACGGGTCCCATGCGCAGGGGTGACATCTTGCAGCTTCGGCCAGTCACAGCACCAGAGCCGCGAACCTGGAAGCAAGATCCGAGGGAAGATGTTCGCTCCCACAGAGGGGACCGAGCAGCCCGGTCGGATCTTCGTTTCAAGGTGAGTATTTCATAATGAGCTAGTATGCGTTGCATACTAGCTCATTATGCTATTGTTTTGCAGGTTTTTTTTTTTTCCGGGTAGACAACCGCTTTAAAGTGTTTTTCAGTGCATTACTGCACGTTTACCGCAATATATTTGAGTGTGTTGGTGCAGGTTTAACGCAGTATATTTGCAATAAATTGTGAAGTTCTACCTCACCAAGAGCCCTCCCTTCTGGACCCTGTGATTGGTCACAATAGTGACTGATAAAAAAAAATATGAATCTCCCATACAACCCCTGTAGGCAGTGCAGGGGTCTGAAATTACCTCTGTGTAAGAAAAGTTAAACATAAACATCATAGAGCGAATTGTCAATCATTTATAAAAACTAAAAAAATAGTGATATGCTTAGTAGGATGATTCATCCAGTCCATACAATAAGTGCTCTCTTCTGCATGCATTGTGCTGGTATCTAAGCATATCTAAGCATATCACTATTTTTTTTAGTTTTTAGAAATTATGGACAATTTGCTCTATGTTGTTTATGTTTAACTTTTCTTACACAGAGGTAATTTGAGACCCCTGCAGGGGTTGTATGGGAGATTGGTATTTTTATCAGTCACTGTTGAGATTAATCACAGGGTCCAGAAGGGATGGCTCTTGGTGAGGTAGTGCTTCACATTTAATGCAAATTTTCTTTGGTTTATGTGGGAACACATTCAGTGTTGAGTAGCACCTCGGTTGTCACAAAAAATATATGTTTATTTCACACTTTCTTCACAGCAACACTTAGAATTTTATTTTTTGTGTATCTAGTAGCGCAGAAGTTATCTAAATTTATTTTAGCGCAGTATATTGCAGCGCGCTGCTGCACGTTTAATGCAGTATATTTCAGTGCATTATGCAGGTTTACCACAGTATATTGCAGTGCGTTAGTGCACTTCTAATGCAGTATATTTCAGTGCATTATTGAAGGTTTACTTTATTACAGTGCAGTGCGTTACTGCACGTTTAATGTAGTATATTTTAATGCGTTGGTGCACATTTACCGCAGTATATTGCAGTGCGTTACTGCACATTTAACGCAGTATATTATTGCAGGTTTACCACAGTATATTGCAATGTGTTAGTGAATGTTAAGCGCAGTATATTTCAGTGCGTTAGTGCATGTTTACCACAGTATATTGCAGTGCATCAGTGCAGTTTTACTGCAGTATATTGTAGTGTGTCAGTGGAGTGTGTCTGTGTAGTAAGTACTCAATTTAAAGTGCATCAAACACCACTTTCCATTGCTTAAAGTGCATCCACATACACATTTCCATACCTTTATTACATTTTGTTAACCCCCCCCCCCCCCCCCCGAATCATGTCTGGGAGGCCAACAAGAAGAGGCAAACGTTCCTATGACACTGTGAGGGGGCCAATAGTGTCTGTGTCCACAGCCATCATAGAAGAGTAGCGAGCAGCCACCCTATTCCACCAGATTGTGGAGCTGTTATCTCTTGGCCCACTACCCACAGTTCAGGTGTCTGGGCCTTTATAAGCACATGTGCAGCCGATCGCACTGTTGCAATTTGCAAACTTTGCCTCAAGCAGATCAAGCGTGGCAAAAACACCAGCCATTTGGGTACCACATGCTTGAAAAGGCATTTAAACTCCCACCACTCAGTCCGTTGGCAAGAGCACCTGAAAGCCACACAAAACGGACGCAATTCTGCTCCTCCTCACTCCTCAACTTTCCGGTCTATCCCTGTCATGGGTCCTTGCAGTATATTTGCCAGTAGCACGCAACCAGCTGTAGACTATAGCAGACAAATTTCTCTGCCCCATCTGCTGCAGTGAAAAAAAAAATGCAGTCACTGCCACCCACATGCCCAGTGACTAAATTCAAGCTTGTCAAAGCTGCTGGCTTTACAACTCCTGCCTTTCCATCTGGTGGATTCTGTCCCCTTCCGTGATTTTGCAGAATGTGCTGTACCGCGACAGGTTCCCAGTTGCTATTTCTTTTCACGTAAGGTCTTTCCAGCTCTGTATCATTACATGGAAGGCAATGTTGTGGCATCGTTGGGCAAGGCATTCAGCTACAAGGTCCACATTACTGCTGACACCTGGTCCAGCAAGCATGGTCAGGGACACTACATTTAGTTCACAGCACACTGGGTAACTCTGCTTGCAACTCGGAGGGATGCAGGACAGGGCTCAGTGCTGCAGCTTGTTGTGCCTCCGCTTCTCCATACAGCTACTGGTGATGATGCAAGATTTGTCAGCTCCACCCCCTCCTCCATGTTCATGCCCTACTATGCTGAATTGTCCTATGAACCCCCAGTATCCCCTAAGCATTCAAGGTGCTATTCCATGAGTCAGGCTAAAACGTGCCATGCAGTGCTTCAGCTGGTCTGTGTAGGGGACAGTTGCCACACCAGAGATTCTTGCAGCTCTGCAGGGGCAGGCCCAGAGGTGGTTCACGCAACACCAGCTGGAGCCAGGAATGGTGAAGTGCGATAATGGCACAAACCTCCTGTCCACCTTTAGACAGGGTAAGTTGACACATGTGCCATGTGCCTGGTACATGTACTCAATTTGGTGGTGCATCGTTTCTCAAGCAGGTACCCAGGGTTAGAAGATCTGCTAATGCAGACCAGAAGAGTCTGTAGCCATTTCAGGCGGTCATACAGTCAGTGCTTGGTTGGCTGAAATTAAGCGGAAATTCCACCTGCCCGTAAACCACCTGATTTGTGAAATGCCCACAAGGTGGAACTCGGCATAGGCACATGCAGCAGAGGGCCGTCAATGAGTACCTGTGTGAGTATGGCAAAACGAGAAGCTCAGGCCAGCTGGGCTTTTTTTCCCCACGCCAATGGCTGCTGATAAAAGATGCATACACTGTACTGTCACCATTTGAAGAGGCCATAAGGATGGTGAGCCGTGACAATGCATGCATCAGTGTCACAATCTCCCTTATGTTCCTCCTGGGGCACTCTGTGTGGCATTATGGACAGGGCACTCAAGGCAGAGCAGCAGGAGGAAGAGGAGGGCTTCCTTTTCTCTCAAAGCCCGCTTTATGCAGAACCATTCTTGTGATGCCATACAACACACAAGAGGAGAGGGAGGAGGGGGATTCTAGCAGTTTTAGAGGCATTGAAGCAGGGGAAGACATACATCAACTCTTAACAGATGGTTTTCCATCCCCAGAACCCTTGGGAGTAGTATGTGGCTGGGAGGAGGCAGTTCCAGATACTGTAATCCTCAGTGACCCTGAGGAGTCTTCTCATGCCTCTGCAAACTTGTGGCGCATGGGCTCCCTCATTCTTCAAAGGCTGCAAAAGGCCCAGAGAATACGTGGCATCAAGGAGAGAGATTGGTTGGCAACCCTCCTTGACCACCATTACAAGGGGAAAGTCTCGGAACTCATCCCATCTCCTCAGAGGGAGCAGAAGATGAAATCTCTTGAGGACACCTTACAGTAGAACATCAGTAATTTTTTCATCTTTCCATCTATTAAATCTTCTGCCCTTGTTGTGTTAACTTTGGATAGTAAAACATTTTTTTCTGCCACCAAATACCGAATATGGCCCACTTCCTGTTTCTTGTCTGGAAAAAAGCCTAGGCGTATGACATCAAGCACAGCTCTCTCTCTCACTGTCGTGAGAGTTTGCCAGGAAGGGAGGGGGGATGGGTCAGAGAGCCAATGAGAGCTGTAGAGCTGGAGGTGTGCCTCTGTGTAAATCCAGGAAGTGAACAGGCAGCAGCTTCATCTGCCCACAGTTAAAATGATTGCATCCAGACTGGAGGGAGATTTCTGCAGCATATTTGGCAAGTACAGAATCACAGTATATATAAAATAATATGCAAAGTGGTTGGAGGGAAGCTTCAGAATGACAAAGATGTTTCTATTACAAATTATGTTAGCAGACTGCAGTTCCTCTTTAAAGAGGAGTTTATGTATCTCTGGTGCGTTACAGTTTCTTGGAAAATGCATTTCTGTTGGTCAAGAGAGGAGCGGTGGAGAAGAGAGCTGCCTCAGTAATGCTTTTTAAAATTTTTTTAGTCCTTGGCGCCCAGGGCTCTCAGCTTCCACATCCAATCAGCAGCGTCTGCATCATAAGGTGGGGGATTATCTAGGGGCGAAAACAGACATGGACATGGTTAACAATTTACTGGGTTACTGGGTTATGAGAATAGACCACTGGCCAGAACTTGTCCAGTATGCAATTGAGCTGTTGGGCTGCCCTGCATCCAGCATGCTTTCCGAAGGGGCATTCAGTGCTGCAGAGGGTTTCGTGACAGATAAGAGAGCGCGTTTGTCCACAGACTCCGTGTACCGGCTGACCACCCACACCTAAAGACCAATTTGCGCACCTGTTTGACAGGTGCATATCATTTACATTTTTGACAACAAGGCCAATTCTTGCTGTCATCAAGAGTACCTCTATAGGTTTACAGTGTGCAGACACCACCGACACCCAAAGACCAATTTTTTCACACCTGTTACTTTTATCCAAATTCTGCAAAAGAGACACCAGAATTTATCCAAAAACTCTCTCATCTTGTTCCAAATGCACTAAATTGTGGCCTCATCATACAGACCGGCTCCCCAAGCCGTTGTTTACAAAATAAAGCTTGCAGGAAAAATGTCTTTTTTTCATTCATACATGCCCCCCAGGGCAGTACCCAAAGCCCCATATGCCCAATTACTTGCATATAAGCCTTCAAAATGGGCACTTTCCCATAGAATTCAATGGGGTTCATTATTTATAGTTTATATATAGTTTTGCAAGGTTCAAAAGTTCTGCTGCGAACCGAATCAGGGGTCATTCGTGCCATGTCTATTCATTACATTTACATGTACCACCAAGCCTTAAGCCACTTACATTCTGTGGGAGAATGCAGGGGTTAAAGCATGCTGCGCGGGATAAAACCACCTCCACACTGAGAGCAGACTGGTTTATAACGAATAAATGATATATTATAATGAATAAAGAATGTTTGTCCATGGTGGTAGAGAGACAAAATATATCTGTCCCTTGGAGTCCTTATGTCCAATGTAGGGCAATGATTCCTGCATTCTAGTCTTCTCCTTAGCATTGTGGCGATCGTCGATTCAGAGATGCTTCTGTCCCTGTGAAGTCTAGGCTTCCAACAGCCATACTGTTAAAGCCAGAGATTGTGAAGCCTGATGGCAAATTGGTCCATGGGACATCCCATAGGATGTCTGCCAAAACTTTTATAATAACAGAGTACTGTACCAACCTGGGCCAGTCTGGGGCTATGAGGATCACCGAAGTGCTCTCAATCTCGATCCTGCAGTGCTGGCAAGGAAGGAGATTTAGGGAAGGCATACAATAGATTATGGAGTTGTACTAATCTCTTGGAACTACCAGGACATCCACTGCTTACACCAGAGAACCCCTGCATCTGAAAACACATTTGATCAGTTTGTTGTTGAACCTGGAAGCCAGGAGGTTCACATCTGGCATCCTCCACTTGTGAAACAGATCTCTGCACACCTCTGGGACCTTGAGGAACATTCCCCCCGATCCAGGTGCTGTCGCTGCCTGCAAATTATACATGATATAAATTCCAGATAAGGCTGGAACATGACATCCTACCAGGGCAGGGTTCTTTTTACCTCTCTTGCCCTTACAAGGCTTCTTAATGGTTGCTGTACACCACTCTCATGGCATTGTCTGACAGAATCCCAACCCTCCAGGATGTCCAGCTTTGCAAAGACAGCAGAATGTCTGAATTTCCAGAATGTTGTTGGGGAAATAGATTGCTCCAATGTCCACTTCCCCTGTACCAACAAGAAAGGACTCCTTCCCATCCAACAGGCTGGCAACAATCATGAGGATCTTCCATGAGACTGGAAAAAAGGGACCTGCTCCACAGCAGGATTCCTTAGTCACCAGGTCAGGGACAACCAGGTTTTTGGTGTCAGGCAAACTGGTCTGTACAAGGACAGGATGACATGATGTTGTGTAGGGGCAAATGGGAATGCCTCGTAAAAGGCTACAATGAGCTCCAGAACTCTCATTTAGAAGTTAGGAGAGTCTTGGACTGAAGCGTCTGTGTCTGGAAGCAGAAAGTTTTTATGATTTCCCTGGGGGAAAGAGTGGATTCCTGGGGAAAAGATAAACTCTGGCTTGAGATGTGTCAAGGATAAGACCCAGATATTCCCAGTGATGAGTCTGTTCAAACCCTGACTTCTGAAGGCTTAGGATGCAGGCAAACCTTTGCAAAGTCCTGACAGTTCAAGCTACATTGTCAACCAGAACCTGTGCCAACAGCTCTTTTAACAGGAGGTTTTCCAGATATCCCACAGCGTTAGCTTGATGAACACTTGAGGAACAAAATATAGAATGAATGGCAGGGCCACAAAACCGAAAGTGCTCGGGACCCACAGAAAAGTGAAGGATGCACTGGAAAGATGTGGGCATGTAAGTTTGCATCCTTGATGTCCACAGAGTCCTGAAACACTCCCTAAAGGAGAGATAACACACCTGGTGGATTCCATACAAAATTTGCTGTCCTCAATTAAGAGAATTAGGAACTTTTTACTTTTATGTGTGGGGTGGATTAAGAAATGTATTCTTTCCTTTGCCTGTTTAATTTTAATTCTGTTGGCAAGGTATTTTCCCATTTTGTTGGCTTGAGAGTAGGTGGTAAGTTTAAGTTTGCGTAGGTGATGGTCGTATTGTTCCAATAGGAGGTTTCTAAGGGAGTTTCTGAGGGTATGTAATTTTTCTGCCATTTTTGGATTGGAAAGTTTTTTGTTTTGGGATTCTAATCTCCTAATATCGTCCATTGTCTCTTCTACCTTTTTGTTATATTCTCTCTTCGCTCTCGAATTTTGTTGGATGCAAATACCCCTCATGTACGCCTTGTGAGCGTTCCAGACTGACCAAGGATCGGCCACAGATGGGCCATTGGTTTGAAAAAACTCACGGAGATGTTGAGAGACATACTTACTAGTTTTGGGGTCTTGTAAAGTTTTGAGGTTACACCTCCATACATTTGCCCTTTCCTTCGGTCCCTGTTCCTCCAGTGAGAGCTGTACCACCGCATGGTCTGACCACGTGATGATTCCCACACTGGACGAAGAGGACCTCTGGAGGAGCCACAAGTCTGTCAAATACATGTCTATACGAGAGTAGGTTCTATGCCTAGATGAGTAAAATGAATAGTCTTTCTCCAATGCATGATGACATCTCCACACATCATACAGACCTTCTTTGTGCAACAGGGGTCCCAGAGATGCCCTCCCCCCTCTTATACTCGAGGAAGAGTCCATCTCTGGGTCCACCGTTAAGTTAAAGTCTCCACACAACATTAAGTGTCCTCTTTTCCGCTTGGATATTGTTACCAACAATCTGTGGAGGAATCGTAATTGGTGAGTGTTAGGTGCGTACACCGTTACCAGAGTGAGTGGGATGTCATTTATCTCACATATCAAAATAAGGTATCTTCCCTGAACATCTCTTACAACATCAATCATTTTGAATTTGAGAGAGTGTCTAAGAGCTATCATTACTCCTCTATTTTTTTTGGACCATTTGCCAGGAATGTGTGAGGGTAGAGTTTGTGGGAGCATTGCGGGTGTTTCAGGTCTTGAAAGTGTGTTTCCTGTACACTGACTATGTCAGCATTAGCAGATATGGCTTCTTTCCAGAGAGAAAATCTCTTCGCCGGGTGGTTTAACCCATTGGCGTTTATTGAGATGAATTTAATAGTCATTTGTTGGTGTTAGGGTTTGCTGTGGGTCGGAGTTGGTTACCTTGTGGGCTGGTGATGCATGATCCGTTCTGTTCCGATTCAGGTTCTGTGTGGTGGCATCTGTTCCAGAGACAAGGGGCTGTAAACTGTGAAGAGAGAACTGAAGGTTAACATAAAAAAAGGACCTAAACATGGGTCCGGTAACAGAGCTAACTGTTTTGTTGTTCTTGAGGGCCATAGGATATATACTACTCCATTGGCCAGGGATAGAATGTCGTCAGTCATTGTGGTTTTGGGTGGTCTGTGCCTCCTTCTGCCTGCTTGTGTTTGGCTGGTCTTTTGCGCGACACAATTTGCCATTCTTCCTCCAGTGGTATGGGATGGGTGGTTTGCGGTTTTGTGGTGTGTTCCATAGGGGGTAAGATTCCCCATTTCCTCAATGCACGAAGGCCTTCTTCTAGATCTTGGATCAGTGTTGTGGTGCCATTGTGCGTGACTGACAGAGTAGCTGGATATTTCCAGCGGTGTGGGACACTGTGGTTTCGCAGGGCCTTGGTGATTGTTGCTAAATTTTTCCTCCTCTGCAGCGTGTATTTGGACAGATCAGGTAGCATTTGTAAACCTGCATATTCCCCTGGTAAATCTGTAGCTTTCCTGAATGCTAATGTGATCAGTTCCTTTGCTTTATAGTAATGCATTCTGAGGATGACTTCTCTGGGCACCTCTGATGCTAAGAAGGACGGTTTAGGCAGTCTGTGGATTCTGTCTATAAGCAACTCATTCACAGAAAGCGATGGTGTCACTCTCGCAAATAGCTCAGTCACATATTTCTGTAGTTGCTCCTGGGGTATATTTTCTGGGATACCTCGTATTTTGAGGTTGTTTCTTCTGGCTCTGTCCTCTAAATCCGAGATCTTGGCTTTTATCCACTCTATTTCTTGTGTATGGGTGCTATGTGCATCTACCATAGAGTTAAATGAGGTTGTGATCTGTTCAATGGAGGATTCAGTGTGTGTTACTCTGTCTCCCAGGTCTTGAAGCTCATACTGGAACTGCTGCATGCACTCTTTGATATCAGTCTGCAGGGATGATCTTAGTGAAATCAGCATTCCTTTCAGTGTTGTATCTGAAATTGGCTGTCCTATGGTAGGGAATGCATCTATGGGGTCTGGAGCGGCTTGTTGTGTGCTGCTAGTGGTGGGGGATGTGCGGCCTACCTCCATGTTGTTTTCTGCTTCTGGATGTTCTCTCCGCGGCTTGGACTTTGCTGGGCTCTGCGTGGAGGGTGAAGAGGATCCCGATGAGTTCCCACTCTCCGGGTTCCCCACTCTCCTCTCTCCAGGGTGAGGGCCATTGCAGTGCTGCGCGCGGTCTCCGGCTCCACGTGTCTGTTGGGGCCGCGGGCACCCGCCATGTTGCATAGGCCTTCCCGCACCAGGATGGAAGAAGCTAGCGAGCTTCTTCACATGAGAGCTCTCTTTTTTCTTTCGGGTCATTCCCGAAGCTGTCCACGGCCTGTCTGAGTCTTGCTGGCACTTGTGCTGCTGATGAGGCGCTGACCGTCGCTGTCTATCCCGGGTGGCTTAGCGGAGCACTCAGCTCATGCGGCCATTTCCTCCGCTGGTCGCCACGCCCCCCAGAGAATTAGGAACTTGAGATCCTATATGAAGAATATGCCCCCTTTTGGTTTAGAAACTGTGAACAAGTTTGGTTTTCCCCCGTATAAGAAGTATATCCTAGAGTTCAAGGATTAAGAGACC
>BLSH010302413.1:2859877-2893245 GCA_018402905.1 Glandirana rugosa | reverse complement strand
AGGGCGGGCCGCGTAACTGTTTACTGCAGGCCCGCCCCCCCAAGTAATAGGACTGACCTGCAGATAACTGCAGGAGTCCTATTACGCGCTAGCGCGCGGGGACCCCCGCGCGTAGCGCCGCTAGCCACCACGGCACCCAGTCAGACTGGGTGGCGTGATGGCTGGCTCCATTTTCCGAAGCTAGGCTTCGGAAAATGGTACACTAGTCGGCACTGGTTAGTGCCGACTAGTGTCACATTTATCCTTCTCGGCAACTAGCCGAAAAGGAGACGAGTCCAGACGTCTGGACTTGTCGCCTCTCGGCTAGCCGACGAGCCGACTACGCGCGCGATCGCGCATTATCCTGAGGACGTCAATAGACGTCCAGTCAGGATAATGAACCCCCCCGCCCGGACGTCATTTGTCAATGCGCCGGGCGGGAAGTGGTTAAAGAGGAACTGCAGTCTGCTCACATAATTTGTAATAAAAACATATTTGCCATTCTGAAGCTTCCCACCAGCCACTTTGCATATTATTTTATATATACTGTGATTCTGTACTTGCCAAATATGCTGCAGAAATCGCCCTCCAGTCTGGCTGCAATCATTTTAACTGTGGGCAGCTGAAGCTGCACCCTGTTCACTTCCTGGGTTTACACAGACACAGAGGCACACTTTCAGCCCTGCAGCTCTTATTGGCCCTCTCATGACTCATCCCCCCCTCCCATCACTGCTGATTTGTGTATTCTGACAGCAGGAAGGTGGGGAAGTCAGACTACCATACAGTAGGGAAGATTCACCTCATCTACAACTGAATGTGTGGATGGGGGAATTGGTTGTTATTTTCGTTAAGCCACCCGACTGTACTTAAAAAAAAAAAAAAACATGACAATGTATGGGCAGATTTAGTCCTCTCTCAATCCAGCGTCCATGTGTCCATCTGCAGCAGCGCTGCTCCTTCTTCCTGCATTCCCAAAGCCTGAATGCAAGATCGCAGGAGAGGACTGCTTGGGGAACCAGAGTAGTTGACCCACAGTCCGGAGCTTTTGGAGCTTGTCCACCAGGAGAAACACAGTGGCCTGCTTCGAGTTGAGACTCAGGCCCAGACCAGCCTCCTGGTCAGGCTCAGGGCAGACTTCTTGAGGTTCAGCATCCATCTTAAGTCCTGCAGGTGGCACACCGTGATCTCCACATTTTCCAACAGTGAGGCCTGGGAGTGTGCCCACAGCAGGCCGTACAGATAACCTGTCACAGGAAACCCCCTAGTTGTTTCAGTAACACCAGGACTGGGCCCAGTCCCTTGAAGAATACCCAGGGAGCAGAGGCCAACCCAAAGGGAAGTGCCACATAAATGATAATTTGCATCCCTCACTGCAAAGAAAAGTAACTGCTGATGTCCCTTGTAGATGGGAATGTGCAGGCATGCATCCTTGATATCTTTATATGCCAGAAAATACCTCTAACGAACAGAAGCTACTACCGAATGGAGGACTTTCTGCAGGCTTGGTGGACTTGTGGGTCCAGGAGCACTTGGCACCACATGCGGGTGCTTTGAAGGGCATGGAGCTCTTGTTAGAGGAGCTAGGGGAATAAAATTCTCATGTGGGCAGTAAAGGAAGGCCTGGACTATAGACACGGCTCAATCCCCTTCTTGGCCTGTGGGAGGAAGGTACCCTTGACTCACATGAGGCTCTTGATGCTGTCATCCAAGGTAGCGCTGAAGAGACGGTTTCCCTGGAAGCAGGGCCAGATTAACGTAGGGGCTATTGGAGCTGCAGCTCCAGGTCACTAGCTTAATATAGGCCCACCAGGGATGTCCAAATGGTCAGGGACTGACCATTTGGACACTGCACTGCATGAGAAGCTCCTGGTACCTCCTGCAGCAGGGGGAATCTGAAAGTCAGGGGTGATTGGTGTGGTGGGGGGGGGGGGGGCAACTACAAGCACCAATCTCCCTCTATGGCTCTCCATGAAGCATCTGAAAGCTGCTCCTCCTCCTCTCCCTTCTGTGGCTTTCAGCTGCTTTATGGAGAGCCATAGAGGGAGATTGGCGCTTGTTTAAAATATTCAATTTGTTTTAACAAAAAAAGGGATTTTATTAAGAACTTACCGTAAAATCCTTTTCTCTGAGTTCACTGACAGACAAAGCGCCCACACCTCTGTGTTGCGTTTGTACGGCTTGTTACGAAATGATATGCTATGCAGAGCAGGGGGGTTATATGCTGGAGTGAGGACGGCCCCCTGGGAGGGGTCAGCTTGCTTTTTTCTATTTGTCTAGTCTACTCCTAGTAGGATGTGCATAAACCTACTTGTCAATGAAGGGCTGCGTCTGTCAGTGAACTCAGAGAAAAGGATTTTACGGTAAGTTCTTAATAAAATCCCTTTTTCTCTTACGTTCACTGACAGACGCAGCCCTTCATTGACAAGTGGGGATGTCCCAAAGCAGTGTCATTCAAGAGGGGTGGGTAAACAACAACAACTATACCCAATAGAATCCTCACAGGAGGCGCCAGCCGCGCCTGTAAAACTTTCTGGCCAAAAGCAGCATCCGCAGATGCTGACACATCAACTTTGTAAAATTTCGCAAACGTGTGCACCGAGGCCCAAGTGGCCGCCTTGCACACCTGGGACACCGAAGCTTGGTGTCTGAAAGCCCAGGAAGTGCTAACTGCCCTGGTGGAATGAGCCGTGACTGGAAAAGGAGGGACTTTGCCCCGAACAGTATACGCCTGAGTCACGGTCTGTCTGATCCAACGGGAAACAGTAGCCGACGAGGCCCCCAACCCTTTGCGCGGTCCTTCTGTCAGCACAAACAACGCATCAGACTTCCGAAAAGAAGCTGTAGCCGCCAAATACACCCGCAAGGCCCTCACGACATCCAAAGAATGTAACTCAAATTCCTTGGGATGTGACGGGTGCGGACATAATGAAGGGAGAACAATATCCTCATTAATGTGAAAAGAGGAGACCACCATCGGTAGAAACGAAGGGGAAGGTCGTAAGACCGCCTTGTCCTTATGAAGGACCAAGTAAGGAAACTTACAGGACAATGCTGCCAACTCAGACACCCACCGGACCCCGAGGCAGACTTGCCGGACCTTGAGCCCTTGCCCGCTGCACTGGGCGCATGAAAAAAACCTCTTCTGACCCGAAGAAGCAGGACCCCGCTTACAGCGGAACTCCCGCTGTCTGGGCTCTGGGAGAAACGTACTCTTGCCCCTCCGGTGAAATCTTTAATGGTTTCATCCAACTGTGCCCCAAAGAGCCGACCGCCCTGAAAGGAAAGATCCGTGAGGCCCTTTTTTGACGCATGGTCACCCGACCAACAGCGTAACCACAGCACCCGTCTGATAATGACTGCAAAAACAGACATCTTAGACAGCATGGGAAGCAGGTCCAAAGCTACGTCACACAGGTACCGAAGACCCTGTATCAGATGGTCCGCTCGCTGTGACGCCTCAAGCGAGCACCCACAGCTCAACTCATTGTGCAACTCAGTCGCACACTCGGTAAGGGATTGCGCCACCATGGCCAACGCCAGAGCCGGTCTCATGGCCGACCCCGCCACCAAGAACAGTGCCTTGGACATTACCTCCGTCCACCTATCGGCCAGATCCTTAAAAGAGCGGCTTTTTGAGCGCGGGGTGCGAAGCAGGGGAAGGGGGCAACCCCGAACAAAAACAACCAGGGGGATCTGTAGTCCTAGAAACCCTCCACCGGTCGGCCTAGTCTGCCAAAACGCCCTGCCCCCCTCTGCACCCCTGGGGGGGGAGGGGGTCACTCACCAATCTGACGGGCGTAGCGGGTAGCCACCCAGTTGCAGACCTTCCTCCTATCTGGCGGAGAGGGATGCTGCAGGCCAAACGCCCCTGGACGTGAGCCGGGCCCGGTCACTGGACGCAAGTGGGGGTTCAGGATTCGGGGTGTCCTCTATGCCCCAGCCGGCTACTTGATAGCAGTCTTCTATCAGAGAGCTTGAAAGCCCAAAGAAGAAAAAATCTGTGGAACCGCAGGTCCCAGGTCTAACTCCTTGCACTAGGCATAATAAAACTGATATGCTATGCAGAGCAGGGGGGGGGTTATATGCTGGAGTGAGGGCAGCCCCCTGGGAGGAGTCAGCTTGCTTTTTTCTATTTCCCTAGTCTACTCCTAGTAGGATGTGCATAAACCCACTTGTCAATGAAGGGCTGCGTCTGTCAGTGAACGTAAGTGAAAATTGTGTTTTAATTTTATTTATTTCCATAAATAGGCCCATTCATGCTCTTAATCCGATCCTGCCTGGAAGGGCAGGTCCGCCATGACCTTTTTAAAAGTCTGATCAGCAGACCAGCAATTGAGCCAAAGCACCTGCTGAAGCACCACCACCAAGACGTAGAGCTTGGAAAGAAGCGGAGCAGCATCCAAGGACGCATCACAAACGTACTTCAGGCCTTGGTCTGCCAGATCCACTTGTCTAGTAGACCAACTTTGCTGCAGAACCTTGGCCCATTCAGTAAGCGTATAAGACACCAGGGCCTTGAGGCTAACACAGGCCGTAATGCTGACCCTGAAATGGTAAAGATCGAGACGGCAACCGATTCTGTCCAGCGGTCTGCAGGATCCTTAAAGGAGGGAGACTCCTCCACCAGCATCACAGCTGCCTCAAAATAGTCGGATCCACCACAGGAGACAAGGTCCATTTCTTCAGACGTTCCCAGTCTTTGTAAATAAACTTATCAAAACGCCCCTAACTCGCTTCTGCATACCAAAAGGGACAGGCACGTTGATAGTCACCCCATCAGAGTCCGCAATTTTAAGTATCTCTCACAAGGCATAATCAGTGTGGTCACCAGCATTATCTTCAGTGCAATTACAGAGGCAGAGGACTCTACCTCGCTGTCCAAGGAATCAGGTGAGCTTTCTTCAGGGCCTGCAGCGGAGCCCGACTTGGGCTCAGAAATATACAAAACACGGGGGGGCTTCACACTTGCTTTGTGCCCAAACGCTGCTTCCACCCAGGAGATGAACAGCTCCAGGACCGCCAACAGCACATCTAGGGGAACAGAGGACACCGCCGCCTTCATAAGTGGATCAGGAGGGGAAATGTGCACCTAACACTCCATACAGCCCACCCACTCAGGCAAAAAAAAAAATCACCAAAAATTAGGACTCCTAGGGGGAATGGGGGAAACAAAATACTCCCCCAGGCCGACTGGAGCAGAGAGGGAGGTACCTCAGGGAGGATGCACCACCACCCGACCGCCACGGGAGCGCTGTGGATGTGGTTAGTGAAGCCAGCTGTGGATGCTACTCTGCTGACCGTGCCTCAGAAAGCACACCCTACTTTCCCAGGGACTGTCTCTATATCCAGTCTAAGTGGGGGATCACTGGCAAGATAGCCACCACCATGCAACTATAAGAAAATGGTCACCATGCACTTTCCCAGCCGGCTCCCATACAAGTCAATGGGAAGGTCCACCACAAAATGGCTGCTGGCCACAGTAAAGCACATGGCAGCTGCAATGCAGCCTCCCGGACCCCCACCATACAGAACCTGCACACAACACCGAGAAAGCCACCCTCATATCCAGGAAAAGTTGGCCCAAGCAACAGAGACTAGGAGGGAGACGGGACAGGAGGAAATCCTAGAGGCTAGGAGGGATCCCCACATGACCAACCACCTTAGGGAGTACCCAGCACCCCACACCGCATCCGGGGAGGTGGCATCTACCTATCGATCCAGCAGTGTGTGGGTATGGACCACTCGCCACCGGTCGACCAAGGTAACACTGTGACATGGACCCGGGCAGCCAGTCATGTGTGTCCCTGTGAGACATTTAACTAGCTGGCTGCCCTGGTCCTGGATGAGACTTGTTGCAGCCGACCCAGTGCATAAGTAAAGGCCTGTGCGCTCGTTGGTCAGACTAGGGCGATTACTGGATCCAGATTACCCAGCCTGGTTACTGATTGAATATCTCCACAGGAAAAAAGCTATGGAACTACAGGCCCCAGCAGGGAACTAGGTACTGACTCAAATAGGCAGAAAAAACTGGCATGCCTATAGCAGTGGGGGGGTGATTTATAACTGCTAGGACTGTACATAGGCAGTGCTGTGTTCTTTTTCTGCCTAGAGTATTACTCCTAAAGGTGGCGCTATAAACCCTATGGTCAAGAATCAGAAGAGCTGTGTCCGTCATCGAACGAGAAAAACTAATCTTAAGGCGTCGCCAGGGCATCTACGACAAACGCCTGGTTTGGGATGCAAATCTGTCCAGTATGCTGTTGAATCTGGGAGCCAAGAGATCCACATCAGATGCCTTCCAGCGCAGACTAATCTCTGCAATTTTCTGGACATTCAATATCAGTTTGGGCCAATTTCTCCCTGAGAAACAGGTCATCCAGGTACCCCATGATGGGGATACACCTGGTTCTCAACAACCCCAGAACAGAGCCATCACTTTAGTAAACACCCTGGGGTTGTAGGCAGGTCGAAATGAGGCAACACAGATTGCAACAATACTGTACTGTGTATCACAGAAATTGTTGGTGAGGTTGGAAAACTGTGATGTGTAAGTAGGCATTCCTTGATATTCACTGACTTCAGAAAGTCCTCTTCATAAAGCAAAGCAATCACCAACTAGGTGGACAATAACATGAACTTTTGCACCTATAGAAACTTGAGACCTTTGAGGTCCCAAATAGGCTGGATGTCTCAATTTGACTTGGGAACTGTGAACAGATTGTGATAAAAGCCTTTCTTCTGGCTACAGGTGTGATAACTTGGGACAGAAGTCTCTACGGAGCCACAAAAAAAAACAGTACATGAAGGGGGAAAGCAGCAACACTCCAGCTTGTAACTATGGACACCACACTGAAAACCCAGCTGTCTATGACTACCTAAGTGGCAGCCAAGGTCTGTAGACCAACCCCCCCCAGGCACATGAGTGCCCCTTGTACTGTGAGGAGGATTTGCCTCCAAAACAAAGAAACCTTTCTTGGACTCTTTCTTCTTTCATCTGGAGAAGGGGCTTTCTCCGGTTAGCACACCCTCCTGCCTGCATGCCTGAACAAAGGGCATAGAGGTTCAAGGAGGTAAATGCTAAGCAAAGCATCTGCTCTTTCTCAAGATGGCCACGGCTAGGAATGCAAAAGTGATTTCTCAACAAAATAAAGTATGGAGACATGGATGGGTGGTGAATTTGCTTTGAATAATGAAAATGAAATAAAATTGTGTTTTCAGTTTGTGGTGCCTAGATACAATTTAGTTCCGCTTCAAGGGGTTGGCAAAATCCTACTGTAGCCACCGCAGCCTGCAGAGCCGCTCATCTCTTACCTATGACTAAAACCCCTTTATGCCAACAGTACGCATATATGCGGCCCCACTAGACTGGGCTTTTTTTCAGGCTGCATATATGGGTATCTGTCTCCCAGCACAGAGACCAGAGTCTCACCGGGAGCCCCGGGTCCCATACGAACGATCAGAACCTGGAACTCCAGGTTCTGGGTCACCTGATTACTGTGATAAAAAAATAAAGGAAAATACATCGATCAAGGTCAGTACCAGGGTTAGTGTGTGGGTTAAGTAAGCAGGTTTTCAATTACCATCAGTGTGTTTTAGGTTATATATAATAATAATAAAAATAAAAAGCAAAATGTGCACTGTTGTTTCTAGGCCCTGGTACATACAGTGGATACAAAGTCTACACACCACTGTTAAAAAAGGGATTTTATTAACCACTTCAGCCCCGGAAGGATTTCCAGCTTTAGGACCGGAGCCCTTTTTGCGATTCGGCGCTGCGTCGCTTTAACTGACAATTGCGCGGTCGTGCGACGTTGTACCCAAACGAAATTTGCGTCCTTTTTTTCCCACAAATAGAGCTTTCTTTTGGTGGTATTTGATCCCCTCTGCGTCATTTCTGATCGCCGCTATAAACAAAAGAAGAGCGACAATTTTGCAAAAAAACCCAAATTTCTTACTTTTTCCTAAAATACAAATCCAAAAAAAAAATATAAAAAAACATTTTTTTCACCGTTTTTGGCCGATTTATATTCTTCCTCATGTTTGCGATAAAAAAAAATCGCAATCGGCGTTTATTGATTGGTTTGCGCAAAAGTGGTCGCGTTTACGGATGATGAGAATTCATTTTTGGGGTTTTTATTTTTTTTTTATTTTTTACTAGTAATGGCGGCGATCTGCGATTTTTTGCGGTACTGCGATATTTCAGCGGACATGTCGGAACATTTTGACACTTTTTTGGGACCATTGGCATTTATACAGCGATCAGTGCCATAAAAATGCACTGATTACTGTGTAAATGCCATTGGCAGTGAAGGGGTTAACCTGCAGGGGGCGCGCTAAGGGTTAACTATGTTCCCTGGGCGTGTTCTAACTGTATGGGGGACTGCCTAGCTGGGGAAGGGAAGTGGTCACAGCCTTCACGTAAAGGAAGGCTGTGATCACAGCCCTTCCCCCTCACACAGAGCGGAGGTCCGTGTTTACATACACGGACCTCCGCTCACTCGCTCCGGGGGGGCCATCGCGGGTAGCCAGCGGCAATCGAAGCCGCCGCACCCGCTCCCTGGCCCTCCCCGAACACAGTGAGCGCGCGGGCGCGCCTCCAGCGGCGCGCTCACAGTGCGCGTTATCGCAGCCGCCGTCGTGTGACGGCGATTTGCGATAACGAACCACCTTGTCGCCGTCAACCTGCGGTTGGCGGTCGGCAAGTGGTTAAAACTTACCGTAAAATCCTTTTCTCCGAGTTCACAGACAGACGCAGCTCATCATAACGTGTGGGGTTTATGCTCGTCCCACTAGGAGTTAACTAGGCAGGGAAAAGAAACAGCTGGCCCCTCCCATGGGGGCCGTCCTCTCTTCCTACATAAACCCCCTCATAGCATAGCTCTTCAGTTCGTACACAAGCCGTACCAGAACAGAGCACCGAGGGGTGGGAACTGCGTCTGTCAGTGAACTCGGAGAAAAGGATTTTACGGTAAGTTTTAATAAAATCCCTTTTTCTCCTATCGTTCACTGACAGACGCAGCTCATCATAACGTGTGGGGACGTCCCCAAGCTGTGTCAAAAAGAGGGGTAGGTAAACGCTAACAGTACCCAACTGAACCTCTAAGGAGTCGCCAGACGCGCCTACACTGCCGCCTGCAAAACTTTGCGGCCAAAAGCAGCATCCGAAGATGCAAACACATCAACTTTATGAAACTTAGTGAAAGTGTGGACTGAGGCCGAAGTGGCCGCCTTGCACACCTGCGACACCGAGGCCTGGTGTCTGAAAGCCCAGGAAGTGCTAACAGCCCGGGTAGAATGAGCCGTGACTGGAAAAGGGGGAACCTTGTCCCGAACAGAATATGCATGGGTCACGGTTTTTCTAATCCAATGAGAAATCGTAGCCGACGAGGCCGCCAATCCCTTGCGCGGGCCCTCTGGCAGTACAAACAAGGTATCAGCTTTTCGAAAAGAAGCTGTAGCAGCCAAGTACACTGGTAAGGCCCTCACCACGTCCAAAGCATGCAACTCAAACTCCTTTGAGTGCGATGGACGAGGGCACAATGAAGGCAGAACAATATCTTCATTAATGTGAAAAGAAGAGACCACCTTCGGAAGGAAGGAGAGGGCCGCAATACCGCCTTATCCTTATGCATGACTAAGTAGGGAGACTTGCACGATAGTGCTGCTAATTCCGACACCCGTCTGGCGGAAGTGATGGCAACTAAAAAGGCCACCTTCTGCAACAGCAGTTGTAAGGAAATCTCCCTGATATTCTCATAAGGTGGTTTCTGAAGAACAGAAAGCACCAAATTCAGATCCCACGGAGCCATCGGAGTCCTCACCCGAGGCGCCACATGTCGCACACCCTGTACAAAGGTAGGAATCAACGAGTGCGAAGCTAAAGGTCTCTGAAAGAGAAATCGCCACAGCCGATATCTGGCCCTTGAGAGTACTCAAAGCCAGTTTTTTGTTCAGGCCCTGTTGCAAAAAAGTCAGGACCCTAGACACGACATAAGAGCGAGGGTTATGACCCTCCGCCTCGCACCAAGCTATGCAAGCCTTCCAGGTGCGGTGATAAATCTTGCGAGAAGTACACTTGCGAGCTTTTAACAAAGTAGGGATTACGGAGTCGGCGACTCCCCTGTCCCTTAGCACCTGGGACTCAATAGCCAAGCCGTCAAAGCCAGCGAGGGTAAAGCAGGGTGCAAGATGGGCCCCTGAGACAGAAGATCGTCTCGCAGCGGGAGCCGCCAAGGGGCGTCTGCCACCATTTGCACCACGTCGGCGTACCAAGTGCGCTGAGGCCAATCTGGAGCCACCAGGATAATTGGTATCCCCTCCACCACTATCCTGCGTATCAATCACGGAAGCAGTCTTATCGGAGGGAAGGCGTACAGAAGAAGATAACGGCTCCAGGGGGCCACCAGAGCGTCCGTGGCCACTGCCAACGGATCCTTCGTTCTAGATACAAAGGTCTCCACCTTGTGATTGAACTGAGACGCCATGAGATCCACGTCCGGCGTCCCGCATCTGCGGCAAATTTGCTTGAACACCTCCGGGTGGAGGGACCACTCTCCCTTGTCCAGCGTCTGGCGACTGAGAAAGTCTGCCTGCCAGTTCTCCACCCCTGGAATGTAAATGGCTGAGATCGCCGGAACGTGAAGTTCCGCCCAACGCAGTATAAGAGCTGCCTCCGCTGCAGCTGCTGAACTCCTTGTGCCGCCCTGATGGTTCACATATGCCACTGCTGTGGCATTATCCGATTGAATTAGAATCGGACGACCCTGCAATCTCACTGTCCAGTGGAAAAGGCACAATCTGATTGCCCTCAGCTCCAGAACGTTGATGGGGAGGCGGGCTTCCTGTGCCGACCAACGACCCTGGGCAGATTAGATGTCCCAGGATCCCTCCCCAGCCCAAAAGGCTGGCATCCGTGGTGATGATCACCCACTGAAGAGGCAGGAACATCTTCCCCTGAGTTAGGGTCGAGTGCCGAAGCCACCAGGTCAGAGACGCCCTGGTCTGGGAGCTCAGACGCATCAGAAGGTCCAATGACCGAGGGGACCTGTCCCACCGAGCCAGAATCGCTCGCTGAAGGAGACGAGTGTGACTCTGGGCGGAAGGTATCGCCTCGAACGACGAGACCATGAGTCCCAGCACCCGCATACAGAACCGTAATGAAGATTGACGGTGCGATAAAAGGGTGCGCACTGCTGACACAGCAACTTGGCCGGAGGGAGGAAAACCTTCGCCTGCTCTGTGTCCAGAATTAGACCCAGATACTCCAGGCGACGGGATGGAGACACCGATGACTTCTGTAGGTTCCGTAACCAGCCGAAGTCCAGCAGTGAGGTCATTGTGATACCCACATTCTCCTCCAGAGCCGAGGCGGACTCCACCCGCAGGAGCAGATCGTCCAGGTATGCCACTACCGCAATGCCTCTGTCGCAGCAACGCCAACACCGGGGCTAGCAATTTTGTGAAGACTCGAGGTGCTGAAGTCAGGCCGAAGGGGAGTGCCACAAATTGAAAATGGAGGTCTCCCACCGCAAAGCGCAGGAAGGCGGCTGATGGCGTGGATGAATGGGTACATGGAGGTACGCATCCCTGATGTCCAGGGACGCCAAAAATTCCCCCTGATGAAGGGCGGCCACGACCGAGCGGACAGATTCCATCCGGAATTTCCGCACCCTGACATACTGGTTCAGGGTCTTCAGGTCCAGTACGGGCCGAACCCCCCCCCCCCTTTCTTGTGAACCACGAAAAGATTCGAGTAGAACCCTCGAAACCTCTCTTCTGGGGGCACTGGTACGATCACCCTCTGGTCTGAGAGCGCCTATACAGCCCCAAGGAGGGTCTCCGGCGTTCCTGCGGGAGCCCTAAATTTGATGGGAAGAACTTGTCTGGGGGTAGAGAGATGAACTCTATCCTGTACCCGGTGGACACCACGTCCCGGACCCAGCGGTCGGAAATGTGAGCCAGCCACTGGTCTGCGAACCCCAGAAGACGTCCCCCCGCCCAAAACCCGGGTGGGGGCAACCCATCAGGCTGAGGAGGACTTGTCCTCTGCCTTTTCGGTTTTGCGCTGCCACTGCCGTCTTTCTTGGAAGCGTGGTCACCGGACCAAGAACGCAACCAAAGTATCCGTCTAAGTATGATGCTTATTCTGGACAACATCGGCAGTAAATCAACAGCCGCATCACAAAGGTACTTGAACCCTTGGAGTAAAAACTCAGCCTTCTGCGGCGCATCCATCAGGCGACCGTCTTCCAGGTCCTTCAGGAGCTCTTCCATACACTCGGATAAATGTTGTGCCGCCATGGCGGACGCCAAGGCTGGTCGCACAGCGGAACCTGCCACCAGGAACAGCGACTTTAAAAGCGCCTCTGTTTTTCTATCAGCGGGATCCTTAAAAGAAGGAGTCCCTTCCAGAGGAATGGTCGTCGCCTTACTAAGGCGTGCTATCGGTGGGTCCACCACAGGTGATTCCCATTTTTTTTAAAAAGCTTTCCTCAAAGGGATAGCGAGCAGCGAACCGTTTTGACAGCAAAGAAGAGTGCTGTGGACGCTGCCATTCACGATAAAGAAAATGATCAAAAAAGTAATTGTAGGGATAAGCCTTGGGGGCCTAGAGGACCCACACACATACGCAGCAGACCGCGATTCGCCATCCTGATCCAGCTGCAGCTTAGTGCGAATGCCAGTGATAATAGTAGCCTCCAACGCTTTTTCGCGCGCAGCCGCCGCCCCCTGATCCCCCTTGCCGTCTGATGGACCCAGTTCCCCATCGGATAAGTCCGCTGGGGTCCCTGAGGCCACTTCCGGCTCAGAATCCTCCCCCGATGAATGAGGAGGAGGGGGACGCTTCTTGGGGACCTGTTTGGCGACCTCCGCCCGGGGGAGAAATTCGCTAAAGACCACCCGCAGCTGGTCCAAAAATGCTCCTTGCGCAGATTGCGCTTCCTCAGCAGGTTCAGCAGAGTAATCTGCCATTGCTTTCTTCCCAGAAAAGGCTCTTAGTGACACAGGGAGACTAAGGAGAATGAGGCACCCCCACACTGCCGCACACCAACACCCCACAGTGCACCCAGGAGGACTGCACCCACCACCACCAGCACCCACAGGGAGCCCAGCTATACTTGCTGTTCCGCTGCCTGTTTCTGGATGGATTGTCAGAGGAGCTGCGCCGTCAGATCACCACCGTTCCACAGAGAAGGGAGATGCTGCAGACACATGTATTTGCAGAGAATGCAGTCAAAATGGCCGCCGTTAAACACTAGAGGCCAAAACACACCTTCAGGGAACGTGCAGTACCGCAAATGGCCGCTCTGAGCACTAGAGGGAGAGCCCCATAGGCCCAAAATGTCTGCGGCTACGGCAAAATGGCGGCTGATCGCCGCATGGCGGCGAAAAATCGATACGAACGCCCAGACGATCGGTGCGGTGCGGGGGAGGACGGGGGGGGGTGAACGGGAGCTCCACGTGTCCCACCAGCGGCTACCCAGCAAGAAATTTTTCTTTTTTTTTTTTGCGGCCGTCGGTCCCCCTTTCTGCCCCTAAAAGGGGGGAAGGCAGGAACTCTCACTCACCACTCCGACGAACGCCGCGGGTAGCCACCCAGTCGCAGACCTTCCGCCCCCTCTTAGGCGGTATGCTGCGGGCCAGAAAACCACCCTTCCCGAATCGCATCCGGGAGTGGGCGCAAGGGGGGGGGTCACCCCCGGCCGCCCGCACGGAACGGGCATGATGCGGTGGGTCCCCATACGTCAGGACTGGCTTGCATCGGTTGGCCAGGTTGAGGACAGTACAGAACCCAAAGGACTCTCTATGTCCCGACCGGCTTCTTGATAGCAGATCAAATGCTTGATAGAAAACAAATAAGTAAAAGAAAATTAAATAAAAAATGGTCACAAACAGGACCGCAGTTCCCTATAGGGAAGCCAGGTCAACTCCTTGCAAACTAGGCATTGAAACTGAAGAGCTATGCTATGAGGGGGTTTATGTAGGAAGAGAGGATGGCCCCCATGGGAGGGGCCAGCTGTTACTTTTCCCTGCCTAGTTAACTCCTAGTGGGAGCATAAACCCCACACGTTATGATGATCTGCGTCTGTCAGTGAACGATAGGAGAAATGTCAGTTTTCTGTGATGTAAAAAAATGAGACAGAAATCATTTCATAACTTTTTCCACCTTTAACCCGTCCAGATCTGCGCTATAGCCAAAGTACGGCTCCAGCGCAGATCTGAAATGCCGGGTGGACGTCCATGGACGTCCTGGCCATATGCGCGCTCCTAACGCGCACTCACAGGCGGCGGGGCGCGCACGCTGCGTGGCCATGCCCACGGGTCGGGCGGACTCGATGTCCACCCGAGACCCGCGATCCCCTGTCAGACCTGCAGAACGGGGAACCGCCGTTGTAAACACGGCGGTTCTCAGTTCTGTGACAGGGGACATACCAGATCTACTGATCCCTGTCACTGGGATCAGTTAAATCGGTTATGTCCCAACCAGCCCCGCCCCCTCACAGTTAAAACACACCCAGGGAACATTGTTAACCCCTTCACTGCCCCCTGCAGGTTAACCCCTTCACTGCCAATTACATTTATATAGTAATCAGTGGACATTTAAATTTCTGATCGCTGTATAAATGTCATTGGTCCCAAAAAAGTGTCAAAAAAGTCCGACATAACCGCCCCAATATCGCAGTCCCGATAAAAATCACAGATCGCCGCCATTACTAGTAAAAAAAATAAATAAAAAATGCCATAAATCAATTCCCATAGTTTGTAGACGCGGTAACTTTTGCGCAAACCAATCAATATACGCCGATTGTGATTTTTTTTTACCAAAAATATGTAGAAGAATATATATCGGCCAAAACTGTTGAATCATTTTTATTTTTTAATTTTTTTTTGGATATTTATTATAGCAAAAAGGAAAAAAAATTGTTTTTTTTCAAAATAATCTCTCTTTGTTTATAGCGGCGATCAGAATTGACGCAGAGGGGATCAAATACCACCAAAAAAAACCTCTATTTGTGGGGAAAAAAATGATATAAATTTAGTTTGGCTACAACGTCGCATGAACGCGCAATTCTCATTCAAAATGCGACAGCGCTGAAAGCCAAAAATTGGTCTGGGCAGGAGGGGGGTTTAAGTGCCCAGTAAGGAAGTGGTTAATGTGACCTATAAACTGTACAACTCAGTTGAACAAATTGAAATATTTTAGGTGGAGGGAAGTAAAAATAAACAAAAACATGGTTGCATAAGTGTGCACACCCTTAAAATAATACTTTGTTGAAGCACCTTTTGATTTTATTACAGCACTCAGTCTTTTTGAATATGAGTCTATCAGCATGGAACATCTTAACTTGGCCACTCATTTTTTACAAAAAACATTCCAAATCTGTCAGATTGTGAGGGCATCTCCTGTGCACAGCCCTCTTCAGATCACCCCAAAAGATTTTCAATCAGATTCAGGTCTGGGCTTTGGCTGGGCCATTCCAAAACTTTAATCTTCTTCTGCTGAAGCCATTCCTTTGCTGATTTGGATGTACGTTTTGGGTCGTTGTCATGCTGAAAGAGGACATTCCTCTGTATTCCATACACTATACAATTTTCTTTCGATTTACTTTCAACTATGTAGTAGAAGCGTCTGCCTGATTGCATACACATTGAATGTGTTTAGGGTTTGACCTCATATTATATGGTTTTGGTAAATCTAAAGGAAAATTGGATAATGTATGGCCAGCCTAAGAAAATAGCAGGAAAGACCTACTAGAACAGCTGAACTTTATTTGGGGTTAATCAGAGGCACTTTAAATGACTGCAAGTGTATACTGACTCCTATTTAACCATTTGCCGACCACCTGCCGCAGTTATACTGCGGCAAGGTGGCTCGACTGCGCGAAATGCCGTACCGGTACGGTAATCTGTGAACTAGCATCTGTAGGCGCACACCGATTGGCCAGCAGGGGAACCAGGTAGCGGGTCCGGCAGACTTGATGTCCGCCAGCCGCACGCAATTGTTCCTTACAGAGACAGAAAGGGGATCTGCTGAATGTAAACAAACAAGGCAGGTCTCCGTTCTGATAGGTGATTACACAGAGATCTTGTCTTTCTGCTATGCAGGAAGGCGGATCTGTTTTATCCCAGGCAGCTCATCCCTCATACAGTTAGTAAATACACCCAGGAAACAGTTAACCCTTTGATCGCCCCTGTTAACCCCTTGCCTGCCAGTGTCATTAGTACAATGTCAGTGCATATTGCTAGAACTGATCACTACAATGTCAATGGTTCCCAAAAAAGTGTCAGGTGTCCGATTTGTCTGCCACAATGTCACAGTCCTGCTAAAAAGCTTTGATTGCCGCCATTACTAGTAAAAAAAAAAAAAAAAGGAAATAAAAAGCCATAAATCAATCCAAACCAATCAATATACACATATTTGGGGTGGGGTCCCAAAACCGAAATGGATGAAGAAATTCGATTTTTTAAAAAATATTTTATTGGGTAGGTTTTATAGCTTTTTTTGTTCATAGCGCAAAAAGAACCCAGAGGTGATCAAATACCACCAAAAGAAATCTCTATTTGTGGGACATATAATTTTTTTTGGGTACAGCAACGCACGACCGTGCAATTGTCAAAGTAACAATGCCGTTTTGCAAAAAAAACTTCCATGCTGTAGTGGTTAACATGAGTTTGAATGTGATTGCTTAATTCTGAACACAGCTACATCCCCAGTTATAGGAGGGCGTACACACTTATGCAACCACGTTATTTTCGTTTTTTAATTTTTACTCACCCCCCCTCAAAAAAAAGATTTGTTTTTCAATTGAGTTGTACAGATTATACGTCACATTAAAGACTAATGCACGCAGGATGTTTCTTGACTGTTTTACAGCAGCTGTTTTTTTCTAGTCAATAAACCCTCCATGTTATCCTATGTGTCCATGCACACATAGCCTGTTAACTGTTTTTAGCAGTGACCTTTTTGAGCTGTAAAAAAACCCCAAGACCAAAGGGTTCTGAGAGACGTTTTTCAGCTGTAAAAACGTTCAAACGCTCAAAAACTTTGATCCCCAACGCTTTTGGACGTTTTAGATCAATTGAAAAAACAAAAACACTGGCCCTTTAAAAACACAAAAAAACAGCGGTTATATAACGCTGGTAAAAGCTGAAAAATCACTGATAAGCTACTGACGTTTTTTTTAAAGTCCTGTGTGCATGAAGTCTAAAGGTGGAAAAAGTTCTGAAAAGATTTATCTTTGTCTTATTTTTTTTACAACACAGAAACCTGACATTTTAACAAGGGTGTGTAGACTTTTTATATCCATTGTACATCATACACATGTGGTATCACTGCCATCGTAGGGAGCAGCAGAATTTCTTTTGGGTTGTTCTTTGGTGGTAGGTTATGGCTGTAACAAGTGGTTTACAGAAAAGTTTAAAAAAAAAATGTGTTTACTATTTCGGGCCAGTTTTCTTTTTAGAATTAAAAAAACAAACACACCAGGAGATATCCATTACCATTTACCACCAAATGAAAGTCCAATTTATCTTAAAAGAAAAACAAGGTATAATCCACCTGGATGCACAGAGTTTAACCAACACATGTCAAAGTCGCAACTAGGCATGAACATTAGTTTTACCCTTAGGCGTGAAGGGGTTAAAGACCGGGACCACCTCCACTGGAACCATTAGAGTCCCAGATCAGCTGCAAAAGAGTCCAATTTTTGTAGAATTCTTCCACCATGGAGTACTAGTGAGCAAAACACTTACGTGGCAAATACAGCTTCTACATGCGAGCCAAAAGAGCATACATCACATAAGTGAGGGTACACTGGAAAGGACTTGAGAATTTTAGTTGGCAGCCATAACCCAAAACCAATGACTTTAGGGGAAGAGGATTCTCACAGCTGTAGTAGAAGGTTGGAGTGTATTACGTCCACCAGGAAGCTCACAGTGTTCTTTTGCCCGAGATGCCTCCTGGGAACACTAATGATCATGATCCTTCATGCTTCCATCAAGTACATGCAGCAAATTTAGACCCTAGGAAAAACAAAAACTGAGGCTTGGCTGAGTTGAGAGGGGTTAGGCATGGGCAGGAATTTCTTCCTTTTATGGCCACATAGCCCCAGTATTCACGAATTATAGAGTCCTCTGTGTCCTGTGATATACAATAAATAATGATGGTGTACTGAGTATCTTGATTTAATCAGCAGAGCAAAAATAAAATAAAAGTAAAACATTTTCAGAAGAGCTAAAGAAAAGGTGCCCAACTTCAGAGGACATACCGTATATACTTGTGTATAATTCGACCCATGTATAAGCCGACCCCCTACTTTTGCCCAAAAAATTATTGACCCGCGTATAAGCCTAAGGTGGGAAATGCAGCAGCCAGAACACAGGGATTTTAGCCAGAACACAGGGATATTAATGCATATTAATGCCAGGACACAGGGATATTAATGCCAGAGCACAGGGATATTAATGCCAGAGCACAGGGATATTAATGCCAGGACACAGGGATTTTAGCCAGGACACAGAGACTGTAGCCAGAACACAAAGGATGAGTAAGGTAGTTTAGTTTCACATTAAACAGAGCTGTGCCGCTTCTAAGAGCCGTTCTGTTCTTGTAACTGTGCCTAAACACATTGGAATGTAGAGAATGCTGAGAGAGCTGCAGCTCTTCACGGAGATCAGGAGGTGGGCTGAACTGAACAGCTAACATCAGCTTGTCCTGCCCGCATCAAGCTGAAAATCTGATACCTCTCTCAGCATCCTCTACATTCCAATGTGTTTAACCACTTGCCGACGGCTGATCGGCAAATGACGGCGACAGAGTGGCTCTGTAACGCGAAACGCCATCATACGACGGCGGCCGCGAGACAGAGCCTAGTGGGCGCGCGCTCTCACTGTGTTCGGGGGGCAGGGAGCAGGTACGGCGGCTTCGATTGCCGCCGGCTACCCGCGATGCCCCCCCCGGAGTGAAGGAACGGAGGTCCGTGTAAGTAAACACGGACCTCCGTTCTGTGTGAGGGGGAAGGGCTGTGATCACAGCCTTCCTGTACATGAAGGCTGTGACCACTTCCCTTCTCCTGTTAGGGCAGTCCCCATACAGTTAGAACACGCCCAGGGAACATAGTTAACCCTTAGAGCGCCCCCTGCAGGTTAACCCATTCACTGCCAATGACATTTACACAGTAATCAGTGCATTTTTATAGCACTGATCGCTGTATAAATGCCAATGGTCCCAAAAAAGTGTCAAAACGTTCCGACATGTCCGCCCCAATATCGCAGTACCGACCGCTAAAAATCGCAGATCGCCGCCATTACTTAAAAATAAAAACCCCAAAAATGAATTCTCATCCGTAAACGCGACCACTTTTGCGTAAACCAAACGCTGATTGCGATTTTTTTTAATCGCAAATATGAGGAAGAATATAAATTGGCCAAAAACAGTGAAAAAATTTTTTTTATATATTTTTTTTGGATTTGTATTTTAGCAAAAAGTAAGAAATTTGGGGTTTTTTTGCAAAATTGTCGCTCTTCTTTTGTTTATAGCGGCGATCAGAAATGACGCAGAGGGGATCAAATACCACCAAAAGAAAGCTCTATTTGTGGGAAAAAAAGGACGCAAATTTAGCTTGGGTACAACGTCGTACGACCGCGCAATTGTCAGTTAAAGCGACGCAGCGCCAAATCGCAAAAAGGGCTCCGGTCCTAAAGCTGGAAATCCTTCCGGGGCTGAAGTGGTTAATCACACTTACAAGCACAGAACGGCTCTTAGAAGCAGCACGGCTCTGTTTAATGTGAAACTACTGATCACCCACAGACACTGACTCGGGTATAAGTCGAGGGGGGTCTTTTTCAGCACAAAAAATGTGCTGAAAAACTTGACTTATACCCGAGTATATACGGTAAGTAAAAAAAAACTAAACCATGACGTTTCAAGGCAGGGTTATACAGGGGATGGCCTCAACTTTTTAAAGAATCTCTAACTTTGTCCCTTATCAGAAAATAAAGTTAGTACTCCTTATCAGCATCTGGGGTTTTATTGATTCCTTAAGTGCCCTGGAATAGAACGGAGCTTTTCTCATAGCAATTTACTTCTCTTTGTACATAATCACTTAAACAATAATGTTAAACATTACTTTAACACTAATTCTAGGATATGGTGAATATCTGCTATTTGCAAAAAGCACAGTAATTCAACCTTGTGTACCAAGCTAAACAGCAGGGTGGTCTTTTGCCATACACACAAATCCAGACATCCTAATTTATTAATTTCTATATATTGACCCAGTTTCAATGTTTCAAAAGATCACAAAACATACAACACTTTGCAAAAGCGCTTTGTGTGCCTTATTGCATATTTGCAAACATATGCAACACAGTATTCCGTTTGTAACTTAACGAAAAACGGTTATAGATATTATCTCTGTGATGGCCCATTGAATTCGGTTAGGAATTTCTTTATATTGTTTCCTTTTTGTTAAAGTAGCGTGTCAAGTAAATATTCTGAGATTTATTGCTGATCTGCGTAGAACACCCCTCAAATGTCACTGGAACTATCTTATCAGTAACAGTATCTTGTGTTGTAGTTACTAAAGTTTAGGTACATTATATGGGGTGCTCTGTAGGCGGTACCCATCAACTGCTGCAACTCTTTTGCACTCATACCAGAAATATTGCCAGGTGCTTATTGGAAATTTGCTGAATTCAAAGATTATTTTGGGCTGAGGAGTGCAGAATGGTCACTCAAAAAAACTTAAAAAAAGTGTAAATACGCACTTCATTTAACCAAATATCGAAGAGGAAAAAAATGCATCTACACATCTCCAAAGCAAACAAGGATTGGAGGATTAAAGTGAATATTCACACTTTGTGTGAAAATTCTTAACTCCTTTAGCAAATCAGCCTCAGTATGTTCTTTCGCTACACTGGCTGTAGTGTTCTGATTCACAATTACAATGTTTTAATATGATTCCAGTGTACCGGAAAACAGTCACTTTTTTTGTGCTACAGCAATGTAAATGACAAACACTTTAAATAAAAAGAAAAACACTAAACACAAACGTTATGCTTATTAATAGTTTAATGTATGAAGGAAACATCCAGATTTCTGAATATGAAGGTACATCTCACATTAATTTAAGTCTACATAATGTAGAGCCTCTATACTGACATATTGAATTCTCTGCTTAGCCATTTCTGTTATGTAAACAATTGTACATTTATTTGCCATTCTAAAACTTCAGAATCAGTTATGTAATTTTGCTAATTTGTCTGTGTTTGCTCAGAAGCAGTTTACAGTACTAAAACCAACCAGCCAAACAGCTTCAAGGAAAAAAAATAAAGTTATGTTCATAAACAAAAGAAAAGGGAGAAAAGAAAAGCAAAAGGTAAAAGAAAAGGAAAATAAAATAAAGGTGGGAGAAGGCTAACTATAGTGAGATTTATGGTGATGAGAACTGGGCTGTCACAACGGTCACAGAAAAAGGTCAGTTAGTAAATTCTTCTGCAAAAAGCCTACACACTTCAGTCAAGCACATCAGTAGAATGATCTGGGAGTATGTCATCTCTTTTTGCCTCTGTGGGATGAAGGTATCTGTGTTTGAATTTCCTACTCGCTGAAGGATTTTCCATGCTGGATACACCATCTAAATCAACCCATCTGGTTCATGTGTACACTGTTCATGTGCGGAGTCCAGGTTCCAGTCCATACCTGAAAAGAATTGAGACAATTTTATGCAAAAGCTTTAAACAGAATTGCAAACATTTAGTACAAATTTCATATCAGCATACGGAGAGGTCAGTTACTAAAGTGAAACAAAACTAAACCCCTCTTTAAAAAACTGCTGGCAGGCTTTTAATGCAGAAGAGACTAGGAATTTTGACTTGCCTTTAAATTCCTCATCTTGGAGTACAAAACAGGATTTGTATTCATAGAGCATGTGTTATATGCAAGCCCTTCAATGGTGAATTCCTATTTGAGGAATTTCTTGATAAATTCATCAAGAAAGTAACTGGGAGAAAGGTGTTCCTACTGCACAAGAAAGACTGTCGCACTTCTATGGCTAACTACCACTACTCAGCCAAAGGGGTCTTTTTGCTCTCCCCAAGCATCAACTTCAGAACTATGGCCTAGTACCTCCTGTCACAAAACTTGGACCCCAGGCCCACAAGCCCTACTCACAATGAGAAAGTGGTCTTTGCCCGAATACGACCTTGTTGTTGAGAAGTATAAGAAAGGCTCTTTACAGAAAAGGGTCACCAGTTCAGGGGCCTATGACAGATATGGCTACCAAAGAGGCTACATTGCTGGAAAGAATATATAAGGGAATATCCCTGATAGGTTAAAAAGGTGGTTTCTGCAGGGAAAATAAAACCAAATTAAGGTACCAGTGAAGCACATGGTGCTGCAAAGGGGCCCTGGCATTAACATCTTGAATAAAAAGTTTTAACAAGTGGAGTACAAAGCCAAAGGCCTTTGAAAAAAGATGGATAAGGCCTATAGGCTACCAGAGAGCTCTAAGAGTTTGATTATATTCAAGATATGTGGTGACATTGTCTGACTGCACCTGATTTGGGTGTCCAGTGCTGGAAAGACATTGTAACTGCTCTGAGATCTAAGACATTGATGGGGAGTTTGGTTCCCCATCTTTGACCATGTTCCCTGAACTGTCAAAGGTAGGAAGACTTCTCTACGGACACTCATCTGTTGAAAGAACTTTGAAATTGTAAGGAAGGAAAGATTTTCCCACTGTTAGAGCTAAAGTGGCGATCCATCAGGACAAGGAAATTCTTGTTTGGCTGGATAGGAGCAAGGGTAAGTCCAAGGGGGAAAAAAAATGCTTTTTGAGTAGAATGTACAGTTGGAGTGTTCTTGAGTGGATTGGGCAAAAGGTACTGCTTCGAAGGAGGCAACCATTGGACCCAAAACTCTCATTGAAAATCTCATTGTGGGACTTTCCTTGGATTCCATTTGACGGGCATTCGCTCCTAAGGGAACGTTTTTTTTTGCAAGAAAGAATTTTGCTTGGGGAGGTATCCAGGATTAGACCAAGGTACAAGGCGTAGGTTGAAAAGCAGATTTGTTGAAATTGATCAGCCAGTCAAATTCCTGGATCAGCTGAGTGCCAATCAATGTTAGCAAGCATACTGCATGAAGCACCCCCTTCAACTTGGTGGAAATGCGACGGATTCTGTTCCCACTAGGGATGGCATATTGGGCGCTGAATCTGGTTGAGTAATTGTGACAGATGCAGAAAATTCTGTTTTTGTTAAGTAGGCCGCTTGTTGGGTGCCTGAAAAAGCTAGACTTTGCCAATGCTCTGCAAAGCACAGTTAAGGTGCATGTGCAACGCCTTTTTAGTTTTCATCAGCTGTTTAGTGCCCATAAGAACTGGCTAAGGAGATTCCAGTACCCTTAGACAAAGGCTAGTACATACAGCATTGATTAGTAAGCTCAGGGGAGAAAGCATATGGCTATAACCCAGGTGATGACAGATGTTATTCCAATGTAGTGGAGACATTTACAGAGGGGAAATAACACACAACAGGTAAACCAGGTCACGATTAAAGCAAAACCCTGTTTTGGGGGGCGTGGCCTGGGCAGCGATTTCAGCGGACGTGTGCTGAGTGAGCTCCGGCCCACGTACACTCCTGAATCGTGAATCCTGAGGATATCCGGCTCCAGCAAATTCACTACGGCTTGCCTCAGATACCAAGGGGAATGTCTCTGCCGAAACCGGCCAGAAAACTAGCCAAATTCCGGGCGCCAGAGAAGTATCCGCAGTCCAAAAACGGCGCCGCTGCCGCCCCTGCAGCGGACCAGACGGCCTCGGAGCTAAGAGTGCTGGAAGCAATCGCTCAGTGCCAGGGAACCCTCACTAACAAGCTGGATGAGGTCAAAATTGACATCTCCTTAATCCGCCAAAACATGTCAGCGCTCAAAGACAGGGTTAAGGAAGCGGAAAATAGAATCTCGGCTGCTGAGGACGTACTTCACCCCCTGCAGCACACACACGACATTCAATGACAACTACAGGCCATGTCTGCCAAGCAGGATGACATGGAGAACCGCCTGCGCAGGTGTAACCTCCGCTTTATAGGGCTGCCAGAAGCTGCAGAGGGAACGGATCCTGCTGGGTTCCTAGAAGACCTCATCACCACATATGGAAGGGAGGCCTTTTGGGTTATGTTTGCAGTCGAAAGAGCACACCGTATCCCGCCCAGACCACCACCGCAGGGGGCTCCCTCGCAGACATTTATAGCCAAATTTCTCAACTTTAAGGATAGAGATAAGATTCTGAGGCTGACAAGGGAAAAGGGCAACATCCAATACCACAATGTGCACATTGCAGTCTTTCCGCACTTTTCAAACGAAGTTCAGAAGCAGCGCTCGAGATTCCAGGAGGTAAAGAGACCAAGGGCTCTACACCTAAAGTACGCAATGTTATATCCAGCGCGGCTGAGAGTGGAGGTGGACGGCCGGGCACAATTCTTCGATACCCAAGAAGCTGCAACAGACTGGTTAGACTAGAGGGAGGATCGGGCCTGAATAATTCCCTGGCAAGAGGGTCAGATACTGGACAGAGACGGAACTTATTTTGGGAGTAACATCCCCTATACTCCCGGTCAATATGTATAACTATATATTCCCCTCTCTTCTTATTACACTTTTTTGACTCTGTCGCTTACACAGTAGGGAACTGCTGGATATATACCTATTTGCAAGGCATACCATGCCTGGCACACCACTCCTACATTTATTACATGCTGCGCACTTCCCCCTTCACTATACCTGCAAAACCGGATGTCTATGGAGACTGGCCTGGGCACGGATATGGAACAGCGGATACTCGGGGAACTTGTATTCACAGTTAAAAAGCAAAACCCTGTTTTACCTTATCCTTTCTGCAGGCCAGCAGACCCACATAACCACTAGCTGATCAAGCCTTTGACACTCTGTGGCAGTTTTGAGACACCATTTTTTTTTTTGGAAAAAAACACACTTTAATTAAAATATATACCCCTATTTTTTTGTAAAATACAAAAGAGCTTATGCCAAGTAAAGATATAGCTAACATGTCATGCTTTAAAATTGCACGCGCTCGTGGGATTGCACCAGACTACGGTACTTAAAAATCTCAATAGGCGACGTTATAAAAAAAAAAGTCTACAGGTTACCTGTTTAGAGTTACAGAGGTGGTCTAGTGCTAGAATTATTGCTCTCACTCTGACGTTCGTGGCAATACCTTACATGTGTGATGAGAACACAATTTACATTTGTGGGCAGGACCTACGTATGTGTTCTCCACTTTGTAACTTTTTTTTTAAATTTTACACTGTCCCTTTTATTGTTTATTCATTTTTAATGTGATTGCAAGAAATGTAAACATCCCTTGCTATAACTATACAGCATGACAGGACCTCCTTAGAGAGATCTCATGTCTATAACCCTCCAGCCGCTTCTAAAAGTGATTCAGCGGCAAATCCGCCATTCAGACCACTTTTAGCAGAAAGCCCAGTGCCTGAGGGAGAATGTAATACCAGGGATATGGCATTTAGCTGCAGCCATAACTTTGGTTTTAAACATCAAAGTAATGATGTATTTTCCCAGTTAGGCAGTCGGCAAGTGGTTAAACAGGTCAAGAAAGACTTGACAGACTCAGAAAGCAGCTTGTAGAACTTTATGCACAAAACTGGAATCAGAGGAGGCTTGAACATCCACCTCATAGAACCTAAACACGTGAACAAAAGCCCAGGTGGCAACCTTGCAAATCTGAAGCAGAAGCTTGATGCTGAAAAGCCCAAGAAGCACTAACATATCTAGTGATTTGCACTCTAACAGGGTAGGGAGGAACTATAAGCGCAAATGATAACTTGCTCTTGATGTTCACATAAGCTAGAAAGTATCTCCAGTTAAGGGAAGCGAAGACAGACCTAGTGGGATTCCATGAGAAATGAATGTGCTTAAAAGACATTCAGAGCTATAAGATCTGAGATGGGGCAGATGCCCCTCTGAGTTTGGGAACAGTGGACAGGTTGGAGTAATATCCTAGGGCAATGATCCACGGGTTCAGAAGACTAAGATCTGCTAATCTAAAGATCATTAGAGGCAAGAAACCAGGAAGGGAAGCAAAACTCAAATTTGTAGCCCTGGTATATCACCTACTGCACCCAAGTGTCTCTATCCCCTACTCTGGAAATTGGGGGTGCTCCTTTATGCAAAGGAAAGCTTGTTGAGCATTTGGCAAATACTTCGAGACCCATACCTTGCAGGTGGACTGGGAGCAAAGCTTGGAGGGGGGTGGTCCTGTCATGGAGAGTACTAAAGTGGAGAAACAGGGATGTTTATAACAAGGGTAAAGACTTTACGGTCATTCACAAATAACTGGCTGATTTGGGCCATTAAGTCTTGCATGACTGTAGTAAAAATCTCAGCTGAAAGGCCAGAGGATTTGGCTATACCCGACTGAGCCGAGGACTCAGATGACAGAATAGATTCTAGGCAAAAAAGGTAACAAGATTCCAGGCTGCAGACCTCGGCATCTCAGGCACATTGTAAGCACTAGAGCCATTAGTACAGTGTAAGATGGAGGCATCCAGTACAGTGGGACTGTCTCCCCCATGTCTAAAATAAGACATGGAACTGCGTGGTGGTAAAGCAACACAAGGTTCAGGGTATGAGGCGAGGCAAAAAGGCACTAATGAAACCCAGAAAGCTGGTAACAGGTGAGGGATGAATGGATAGAGGTGACCCGAACACATTGTAGGCAGGCAGCAAAAACAGACTGAAGTTCCATGTGGTGCTTTGTAAGTAGGAATAGTAGCAGGAAGATGCTTCTTTGTCGCTGTATGGTAGAAAGAGCATGAAGCTGTATGACAATGCTCTCAGATCAATCGAACAGTTTTGCCCTTTTGAGGCAAACCCTGTCAGGAAGCCGAAATTTTTAAAAAGTATTCAGCGACACCTATGCTCCCAATGCGTTGCCCGATTGGCTTAGTCACAAAGCGAGTCTTAAGAAACCAGGCAAGTGCTGAGGTAATTGCCAGGGACTCTGGGCCTGGAAAACTAGGCTGAGAAAGGCGACGCCAGGTAGAAGCTATCTATTTAGACAAATTCTAGCAGGAAAACAGGAAATAGTCTTAATTGAGAAAGAAAAGTCCTGAATAGTAAGAAAAAGTGGTGCTAGCAAAAACAGATTACCCTTCCACACAACAGAGCTGAGGAGGAGACATTCATCCTTATAAAACAATAGGCATGCTTGTGATAGGAGGAGTTGCACTGGGTTGGCTTAAAGTGGTTTTGCTTGCCAGTGCCACTCCTACTCTAGACAGCAGTACAACCCAAAAGTGAAATGCTTTCCTGTGTGACTCAAATAACAGGAGATAAATATGCACTGTTGGTGGGATAGGTCTGGCACACACAGCAGTTTCCATCACCTCCTGTCATTTACAAAAATGACTAAACCATTCAAGACAATTAGTTTTGATCTGTTAAAGCTTCAAAAGAAAACTGCTCATAGTAGGAAGATTGATCCACCTAGTCATTTTTGTGCTTGAAATTGCTGCGTGTATAAAAAGTAAAAACAGCTTTTCTGTACATTTCTTGGATTTCTCAAGATTTGGAAACTGCAGTAATAAGCTTTCATTGACCATTCTGTTATATTATTACGGTCTGTTTAAACTATGTTCATTAAGACTGTTGAAATATTTTTTCACATTGCTGTGTGCCAGTTATAGATAGATAAGTGAAGCTAAGCCTGTAAGAACATTCTATTATTAATTCTGTAGTTGGCTGAACAGTAAAATAAAAAGACATTGTAGAAATAAATGAATGACAATATGCACATTGGAAGCTACAGCTAAAAACCACACTTTCTTGGCTAGTAAATTGATAAAACTGAGTTTGTGCCATGGTTTTATTCCTGTACACAAGTCATAAAATGAATGCATTGAAAAAGCATGTTAAAAGCATCCCTAAGGACACTGAACAACACTAACCCAGTTTTGTTTTCCCAGTGCTTACACAGAAAATACATCCTATTATGAATTCTAACCACAGAAAACTTACTGTTTGAGGGCCATTCTCTGTTGAGTTTGAAACCATTTTTATAAGTGAATTCCAAGATGGATCAGCAGCATGAGGTCCATTGTATATCGTTCCCCCAGTACCATCTGGCATTGGAGCTACAGGAGGAATCATTGCATTTCCATACATTGAGAACGGCATACCCTGTAACAAAAAAAAATGTTTTATATGTTTGGGATGTGTACTCCCCATAAATTCTTTTTCTTAAGAGTCCATTCTTAGACAGGAAGGCCATCACCTGAGGAATATACTTCTTTACTTCTTCCTACAGAAGGATTGGACAAAACACTTCAGGCCAGCCAACAATAACCCTTTCTACCAACAGCGTGCCTCAGTCTTGTAGCAAAGCAATATCGAGCATGACCATAAATACAGAGGGAGGGACCCTATTATCTTTGTCCATTGAGGGACACAGGAATTCAATCCCCTTCGGAACATCCGAAAGCAGTCCAACTGAGGGGTGGCCAACACTACAAACAATCGTCAATAGCCCCGATGGAACAGAAAAAAAACCTGGAGATTGCCTACAATTTAAGAGCAACCTGAAGAACCTTATGCTCAAAACTTACATGAGATGAAATCAAAACCTCCACCTGGTGGATAAAAAAAAAATTAAACAGAACACTGCTTTGCAGCCCTGTACTGGGAACAATTATTCAACAAGAAATTCAATTTGCCAGTGAACTGTGGTCTTGACAGGAGGAAAGCAAAACTAATCTTAAAGCGGAGGTCCGCCTGCGCCTTTAAAAATTAAGTCAGCAGCTACAAATACTGGAGCTGCTGACATTTAACATTAGGACACTTATCTGTACTGGAGTTCAGACATGTCGGCACTGCAGCTGATGCTTCCATCAGCTGTCAGGTGCTACCGCCGCTATTGCCGGTAAGGGAACCCAGCAGTGTAACCTTTCGGCTTCACGGCTGAGTCCCCACTGCACATGTGCGAAGCGTGCTGCGCTCTCACTGGCCAGGCAGAAGGGGAGGGAGGCTGGGCTGCTGACGTACTTAACCGTGGCCCAGTCTCCCAGAAGTGGGGACAGGTATCCGCTCTTCCCGCCCGAAAGGTGCCCAAATGTGGCACCTTGGGGGGGGGGTTGGGGTGAGATAAGCGGAAGTTCCACTTTTGGATGAACCCTGCTTTATGACCTAGCTTGGAAGCTAGTTTACTTGAACCACCTAGAAAGGTGGAATGAGAACTGCCTCGCCAAACAGTGCCCATCCAGGAAGACCAAAAAGTCTGAGACATGCAGCATTCACCTTGGTCAAAAGGAAGGAGAAGCCCCTTGCAGAAAACTAGAGTCAAGCGGAAGGTCCGAAGAATAATGGCCTGGTTGAGATTAGAAACTTCCCTAGGTCAGAAGAAGAGTCTAGGCCTCAATATACAATATTTAATTTACAGGCCTAAAAGGAAAAGGGGTTCTAGGCATTAAAAGACTGAAGTTACACCCTCACCTCACAGAGACAATGACTACTAGGAAAGAACCCTTTGGGATTAATAGAATTACGTCCAAACAGAGGTTCCTGAAAAGGCAGAGAGAACCAAACTTTGAACCAACAGTCACAAAGGGCAATTATCAGAAGGTCATGGGAAGAAGGGCTTAAACAAAAAGGAAGGGTTAACATTCTATCCAATTACAGTAAGAAAGCCTTCAGATTTGATCATATTGGGTGCTGAGCTGTAGCCTAACCTATTTACAAGAAAGGAAGACCCCTCAGAGACAAAGTCCCATGACTGACCTTGCTAGAGCATCAAAGAGCAACAACTACAGACCCACAACTTTCATGCAACCGATGAGTGAGCGGGCAACTCCAGGACTGAAGGACAGGCAAGGCGATGAGAGGATTCCAGCATCGATTTCCGAACATTCAGGATCTAACAGAATCCTCGACAGTCCAAGTCAAACAAAGCCAACGCTTACTGCTTTCTCCACAGGATGTCACCTATATATCCCACAATGGGGCATGCCATAAGATTGCACCAGCGTATACCCTGGGACCAACATCTTGTAGACCCTGTGGGGGTGCAGGTGAAAGACTGAGAAATAAAAGTGCTGAATGGAGAAAGACCTGAAAGCGCATGACCTAGCTGACCACAGAAACCAGAGTAGAGATAACAGCTCTGGCGGATACAATGCAACATTTTTGGACTTACAAGCACCAAAATATACAAAGATTCCCTTTGCGGAAGAGAATGACCAGGTTGGAATACAAACCCCAAAGAGGCTACTCTTTGGCAACACAGGAAGGTTGAAGTTAAGCTGCTGAAGGTTCCCTTTGTATCCCTGGAATACCACACTTTGCACCTAGGCGCCTAAAGGGCAAACGATTCAGGGATCCGCAAGGTGAAGTAACACTCCCAACTTCTGAAAGTGGGGGCGCACCTTCATGCTGTTTAGGGCAGAGGGTTTAGCATGTTTTCTTCCCAAGTGGCCAGAGAACCAAGTTTAGGAGGCCTTGATGTGCATACTCCAGGTGTAAACAAACAAACGGGGAGGAGACAATTTTGTCCCCTTTTTCCTAGGCTTCTTATGCTGAGGAAGGCGAGAGCTCTTGTTTCCAGTGATATCCTTAATATCAACGGCCAATTTGAATAGATGGCATCCCTTGAAGACCAAGCAGGAAAGGTGCTCCATGGACACAGGGCTTTCAGTCCAGCCTTTTAACCAGAGCGCACTGAACATACAGTGCACCCGGAAAGTATTCACAGAGCTTCACTTTTTCCACATTTTGTTATATTACAGCCTTATTCTAAAATGGATTAAATGCATTATTTTCCTCAAAATTCTACAAACAATACTCTATAATGACAACGTGAAAGAAGTTGGTTTGAAATCTTGGCAAATTTATTAAAAATAAATAACGGGAAAAAAAAAAAAATAAATAAATCACATACACAAGTATTCACAGCCTTTGCTCCATACTTTGTTGAAGCACCTTTGGCCCCAATCACAGCCTCAAGTCTTTTTGAGTAGGATGTTACAAGCTTGGCACACTTTTTTGGGCAGTTTCTCCCATTCTTCTTTGCAGGAGCTCTCAAGCTCCATCAGGGTGGATGGGGAGCATCGGTGCAGCCAATTTTCAGATCTCTTCAGAGATGGTCACAATTGGGTTCAAGTCGGGCCACTCAAAGACATTCACAGAGTTGTCCTGTAGACAATCCTGTGTTATCTTAGCTGTGTGCTTAGGTCATTGTCCTGTTTGAAGATGAACTTTCAGCCCAATCTGAGGTCCAGAGTGGTCTGGAGGTGGTTTTCATCAAGGATTTTTCTGTACATTACTGCATACACCCTTCCCTAGATCCTGACTAGTCTCCCAGTTCCTGCCCCTGAAAAACATCCCCACAGCATGATGCTGCCTCCTCCATGCCTCACTGTAGGGATGGTATTGGTCAGGTGATTTGCGGCAGTGCTGGTTTCCTCCAGACACGACGCTCGCCATTCAGGCCAAAGAGTTCAATCTTTGTTTCATCAGACCATGGTTTCTCATGGTCAGAGTGCTTCAGGTGCCTTTTGGCAAACTCCAGGTGGGCTGCCATGCACCTTTTACCGAGTGGCTTCCATCTGGCCACTCTACAATACAGGCCTGATTGGTGGAGTGCTGCAGAGATGGTTGTTCTTCTGGAAGAAAGGTTCTCCTTTCTCCACAGAGAAACGCTGGAGCTCTGTCAGAGTGACCATCGGGTTCTTGGCCACCTCCCTGACTAAGGTCCTTCTCCCCCGATCGCTCAGTTGGGCCGGGTGGCCCGCCCTATGAAGAGTCCTAGTGGTTCCAAACTTTTTCCATACACGGGATGATGGAGGTCACTGAGACCTTCAATGCTGCAGAGACATTTTTTTGTACCCTTCCCCAGATCGGTGCCTCGATAAAATACTTTCTTGGAGGTCTACAGACAATTCCTTAGACTTCATGGCTTTGTTTGTGCTCTGACATGCACTGTTTACTGTGGTAACTTCTACAGACAGGTGTGTGCGCCTTTCCAAATCATGTCCAAACAACTGAATTTACCACAAGTGGTAGAAACGTCTCAAGGATGATCAATGGAAACAGGATGCACCCGAGCTCAATTTTGAGTGTCATGGCAAAGGCTGTGAATACTTATGCACATGTGATTTTTTTTTTTTTTATTTGTAATACATTTGCAAAGCTTTCAAACTTCTTTCACATAGTCATTATGGGGTATTGTTTGTAGAATTTTGAGGAAAATAATGAAATTAATTTATTTTGGAATAAGGCTAAATGTGGAAAAAGTGAAGCGCTGTGAATACTTTCTGGATGCACTGTATATCCTAACAAAAAAACAATACGGGAGACAAGCTGGGATGTTTCTGGTAGGCTATTAGAGCTAATGCGTAAATGTCCAGACATCCGCTCCACACGATGAGTGAAGAAGCCACTGCCACAGTGGAGACATCTCTTAAGGGATTCTTCTGACCATTCTATTATGGTTCACAAATTAAAGTCACAATCATAATAAAAGGAAAGGGCGGGCCTGCCAGCAAGAACTGAGCGTTAAAGTGGGATTCCAACTACTCATTGGTAGGAACTTTAAATGCAGAATGTCCCTTCCCCTGTTAAGGTGGGCCAGTGGTGGAACCACAGTGGGGGTAGACCACCGTTTGTCAAAATCCTTTCCAAACAACAAGTCTAGTAAACATTTAGTTGTCAACGGCATGTCAGGGTGTTTCCAAAACCCACAGAGAAAGACTTTAAAAATTGGGTACACTGGGAAGGTCCGCTGTGGGGATTAGGTGTTTTCACCAAATTTTGATAGACAAATAGGGAACCCAGCCAACAAAAAGACTCAGCCCCACCCAACAGAGCTAGGGAGGACCGATAACCGATTAGATTCTATAAGCAGAAGATGACCGGATAGAAGATGTTGCTGCCTTCAGTACGTACGGAGCACCTCCATGATAGTTAAAGTTGATTTCCACCCAAAAGTGGAAGTTCCGCTTTAAAGCGGAGGTCCGAGGGAAAAAAAAAAAAAAAAATTAAAAGTCAGCAGCTACACATACAGTAGCTGCTGACTTTTAATAATAGGACACTTACCTGTCCTGGAGTCCAGCGATGTCTGCACCCACCGCCGATTTTCGGATTGGGGGACGGGTGCAGCCGCCTCCTTTGCGGGTAAGGGAACCCGGACGTGTAGCGTTACAGCTTCATTCCGGGCACCTTACCGTGCATGTGCGAGGCTCTGCTATTGGCCAGGGGGCCAGTAGCAGAGTGAGCAGGGAGCCGGGCTGCTGACTTCAGCAGCCGCTGGCCAGAGCTCCCGGATGTGTGGAAAAGGACACCTGTCTAAAGATGGTGT
>BLSH010302413.1:2816812-2848767 GCA_018402905.1 Glandirana rugosa | reverse complement strand
TCCGACCGGGGAGGGTACCCCCGGCAGTAGTGGACTCGGACCACTCACCAGTCCGACGGGCGTTGCGGGTAGCCACCCGAAGCAGACTTTCCCCCCTTGTCCAGGGAAGGATTGCTGCTGGCCAAGGCCACTGAAAAGCCAGACACTGGGCACAAGTGGCAACAGCCACAGGCCGCCCGCACGGAACGGGCCCTGAGCGATGCAGCCCTGTCATTTTAGGGTAGGTCGCCAGGAGGTGGCAGGGCAGGGCAAAGCTTCGGATTCGTGATATCTGCTCTATGCCAAGGCCGGCTACTTGATAGAATCTTCATCTTTTTCATAGAGAAAAATGACATGCATAAAAACGCAGGTCCCATAAGGGAACCCAGTCAACTCCTTTGCACTAGGCAAACAAAACTGAATGCTATTGGCCAGCAGGGGGTTTATAGGCTCAGGTGATGACGGCCCCCATGGGAGGGGCCAGCCTATCCCTGATGCTTTTGCATCTGTTTTGCCTAGTCACTCCTGATAGGACGACATAAAACCCACGTGTCATTTAAGAAGAGAGCTGCGTCTGTCAGTGAACGTAAGAGAAAAAAGCTTTTTCATTTTCTTTCCACATTTTCCAAAAACTTGTGGGTAAAAAAGGGATTTTATTAAAACTTACCATAAAATCCTTTTCTCTGAGTTCACTGAGACGCAGCCTTCATATGACACGTGGGGTTATGCTCATATCACTAGGATTAGACTAGGCAAAAATAAAACAAAAGCATAGGTTGGCCCCTCCCAGGGGGCCGTCCTAACCTTAGCATATAATCCCTCTGCTCTGCATAGCACATCAGTTCGTAACAAGCCGTACAAACTCAACAGAGGGGTGGGTGCTGCGTCTGTCAGTGAGCTCAGAGAAAAGGATTTCACGGTAAGTTATAATAAAATCCCTTTTACTCTTCCATTCACTGACAGATGCAGCCTTCTTATGACACGTGGGGACATCCCAAAGCTGTGCCAATCAAGAGGGGTGGGCAAACTATAACAGTACCCAACACCTACACTGCCGCTTGTAATACCTTGCGGCCAAAGGCAGCATCCGAAGATGCTGAGACATCAGTTTTGTAAAACTTAGTAAACGTGTACACTGAGGCCCAAGTAGCCGCTTTGTACACCTGAGACACCGAAGCCTGATGTCTAAACGCCCAGGAAGTACTAACTGCCCTGGTGGAATGAGCCGTGACTGGAAACCTTGCCCCGAACCTCATATGCATGAGTCACTGTCTTCCTGATCCAACGAGAAATGGTAGCGGACGAGGCCGCCATGCCTTTGCGCTACCCTTCCGTCAGCACAAATAAAGAATCAGACTTCCGAAAAGAAGCTGTAGAAATCAAATACACCCACAAAGCCCTCACCACATCCAAAGAATGCAGTTCAACCTCTTTGGGATGCGACGGGTGTGGGCACAATGAGGGAAGAACAATATCCTCATTCAAATGAAAAGAAACCACCTTCGGAAGAAACGAAGGGGAAGGTTGCAAAACCGCCTTGTCCTTATGAAGGACCAAGTAAGGTGACTTGCAGGATAATGCTGCCAACTCAGACACCCGCCTAGCGCAGTGTTTCCCAACCCAGTCCTCAAGGCACACCAACAGGTCATGTTTTCAGGATTTCCCTCAGATGAAACAGCTGTGGTAATTACTAAGGCAGTGAAACTGATCAAATCACCTGTGCAAAATAATGGAAATCCTGAAGACATGACCTGTTGGTGTGCCTTGAGGACTGGGTTGGGAAACACTGGCCTAGCGGATGTGACAGCAACCAGAAAGGCCACTTTCTGCGACAACAGTCGCAAGGGAATGTCCCTAATCCTTTCATATGGTGGTTTCTGCAGCACAGAAAGCACCAGATTCAAATCCCACGGCGCCAAGGGCAACCGTATCAGAGGAGCCACATGACGTACACCCTGTACAAATGTACGGATCAATGAATGAGACGCCAAGGGCCGTTGAAAAAGAACCGCCAGGGCCAAAATCTGACCCTTAAGCGTACTCAACGCCAGGTTCTTGTCCAGTCCCTGCTGCAAAAAAGTCAGTACTCTGGACACTATACAAGAGCGGGGGTTCCAACCCCCTGCCTCGCACCAGGTAATATAGGCCTTCCAGGTCCTATGATAAATCTTAAGTGAAGTACCTTTACGTGCTTCAATCATAGTAGGGATCACGGAGTCCGAGACACCCCTATCCCTCAACACCTGGGACTCAATAGCCAAGCCATCAAAGCCAGCGAGGGTAAAGCAGGGTGCAAGATGGGCCCCGAGAGAGTAGGTCTCCGCGAAGCGGAAGACGCCACGGAACATCCGACAGCATCCTCACCAAGGACTCTGAGGCCAATCCGGAGCTACCAGGATTGTCGGTATTCCCTCTGCTTCTATCATGCACAAAACCCGCGGTAGAAGCTTTAATGGTGGAAAGACGTACAGTAGCTGATACCGACCCCAGGGTGCTACCAGCGCGTCCGAGGCGACCGCCAACGGATCTCTTGTTCTGCACACCTTGTGATTGAACCTGGAGGCCATGAGGTCCACCTCTGGCGTGCCCCACTGGAGGCAAATCTGGCGGAACACTACTGGATGTAGGGACCATTCCCCCTGATCCAGAGTCCGGCGGCTGAGAAAGTCCGCCTGCCAGTTTTCCACTGCTGGGATGTAGATTGCAGAGAGCTGGCACATGAAGTTCTGCCCACCGAAGGATCAGAGCGCCCCCTCCGTGGCTGCTGCCGAGCTTCTTGTTCCGCCCTGATGGTTCACATATGCCACTGCCGTGGCATTGTCTGACTGAATCTGGACAGGGAGGCCTCGCAGCCTTTCCGACCAACGGGACAGACAAAGTCTGATCTCTCTCAGTTCCAGTACATTTATTGGAAGGCAAGCTTCCTGCACTGACCAACGACCCTGGGCAGAGAACTGACCCAGGACCCCTCCCCAGCCAGATAGGCTGGCGTCCGTCGTTACTATCGACCAATTGAGGGGGAGAAAACATTTTCCCAACTTTAAGGCCGGAGCCCGAACCCACCAAATCAAGGATCTTCGGGACGGATGATCCAACCTGATCAGTCTGCCTAGGGATAGGGGAGATTTGTCCCATTGCGACAAAATCGCCTTCTGCAGGAGCCGAGTGTGACTCTGGGCGTAAGGTATCGCTTCGAAAGTCGACACCGTGAGCCCCAACACTCGCATACAGAACCGTAAGGAGGACCCCTGGCGTGATATCAGGGTTCGCACTGCTGCCTGAACTGTCAGGAGCTTGTTTGGTGGTAAAAACACCCTTGCCTGCACCGTGTCCAGAATCAGACCCAGGTATTCCAGCCGGCAGGATGGAGTCAACGATGATTTCTGCAGGATGATTAGCTAACCGAACTCCTCTAACGTGGACACTGTGATTGTCACGTTCTCCTACAGAGCCGCAGCAGATTCTGCTCTCAGGAGTAAATCGTCGAGGTATGCTACTACCGCGATACCTCTCTGTCTCAGCAGCGCCACCATCTTGGTAAACACTCGGGGAGATGAAGCCAACCCAAAGGGAAGTGCCACAAACTGGTAATGCAGGTCCCCCACTGCGAAGCGTAGAAAACGCTGGTGACTCTGACAACCTGGAACGTGGAGATGCGCGTCCCTGATATCCAGGGACGCCATGAATTCCCCTTGGTGCAGGGCGGCCACGACCGAGCGGATGGACTCCATCCTGAATCTCCTCGTCTTTACAAAGCGGTTTAATGCCTTCAGGTCCAGAACTGGCCTGACACCGCCCCTTTTGGGCACCACAAAGAGGTTTGAGTAAAACCCGTGAAATCTTTCCACCATGGGTACCGGTACAATCACCCCCTGTTCGGCAAGCGCCCGAACGGCGCCTAGAAGCGCCTCCCGACGCCCCTGAGGTAGTCTCAAGTTTGAAGGGAAGAACCTTTCTGGGGGCAGAGAGGTGAATTCTATCCTGTACCCGGAGGACACCACCTCCAGTACCCACCGATCGGTGATGCGGGCAGTCCATCTGTCTGCGAACCCCAGCAACCGGCCCCCCACCCGTGAGTCGGGTGGGGGCAACCCATCATGCGGAGGTTGATTTATCCTTCGCTTTTTCGAACTTATGCTGCCAGGGCCTTTTACTGGGCCCAGCGGAAGCCTTACCGGACTTGAAGCCCTTACCCGCTGAGCCGTGTGCCCGAAAAAAACTTCTTCTGACCTGAAGAAACAGGGCCCTGCCTACGGCGAAAATCCCGCCGCTTTGGCTCTGGAAGGAAAGTACTCTTCCCTCCCGTGAAATCCTTAATGATTTCATCCAACTGTGGGCCAAACAGACGCCCTCCCTGAAAGGGAAGATCTGCAAGAGCTTTCTTTGAAGCCTGGTCGCCCGACCAAGAGCGGAGCCACAGCACCTGCCTGATAATTGCAAAAACAGACATTTTTGACAATATGGGAAGAAGGTCCAAAGCAGCATGGCATATGTTGCGGAGACCCTCTTCCAAATGTTGTGCCCGCTGCACCTCAGCCTGTGCACACTCACAAGTTAAACCAGTGTGCAGTGTGGCAGCGTGCTCATGAAGAGATTGTGCAATCGCAGCCGCTAGAGCCAGGCGCATGGCTGACCCAGCCAACAAGAACAGTGCCTTAGACACTGCCTCCGTGCGGTGATTGGCCGCCACCTTAAAAGACGGAGACCCCTCCAAGGGAATGGTCGTTGCCTTATTCAGACGGGTCACTGTGGGGTCCACCGTTGGGGAAGCCCATCTCTTAGTAAAGCTATCCTCAAAGGGGTAGCGCACAGCAAAGGAATTTGGTGGCCGCAGCCATTCCTTGAACACCGCCTGTTCAAACACCTGATCATAAGGGTAAGGCCTAGGGGACATAGGGGGTTTAAGTGATCCACAAATATATGTGGACTCATGCGACTCCCCTGCTTGGTCAAGCCGCGGATATCAGCGATCAGAGCAGCCACTATCGCTTTATCACGCGAAAAAGGAGCCTCCTGATCACGTTCGCCTTCTGAGGGCAGTTCACCCTCTGATAGGTCCATAGGTGTGACCACTGAGGTGCTTTCTGGATCCGTATCCTCCCCTGAGGAATGGGGGGGTGGGCGTTTTTTGGGGCCCCCCGGAACCGGGTCCCCCGCCCGGGGAAAGAACTCCCCAAATACCGCCCTCAGCTGTTCCAAGGACACCAAGGTTCCCGGGGTGGACTGTTGATCCGCAGGTACACCTGCCATAGCCTTGCCGGCCTCTGACATCCCAGCCTTTCGGCACCCCCACTGTGTGACCACCACCTCTACCCCACCAATAAGCCAGGGAGACCCGGGAGGATTGCACCCACCGCTACCAGCACCCAGGGAGAGCCAGCTATACTTGCTGTTTTAAATGCCTCAGCACTGTGACCGGAATGAGCAATTCCACTGCATTTCAAGAGTCTGCACCGTCGTCTGCCAGCCACGTTGTCCAAGTGAAACCGGAAGTACTACTGCCGTTTATATCACTTCCTGTAACATACCAGAATGACCACTGGGGGCCGCCAGAGGACAGGCTGACAACCACATGGGCTACCAAACAATGGAGGCTGCCATCAACACAATCAGAGCTTATAAAAAATGGTGTGGTCGGCGGACGAACGAACGGTGATCCACACCGAAAGGCAGTGACTGCTTAATGCAGCGCTCCGAACGGTCAGTGCAAGGTGCGGTACTGAGGGGGGGAGATAATCCTCAAAGGGGTACCACCCAGAAGCGCCTCACTAACAGGCCCCCACCGGCCGGCTACCACAGAAGCTGCCCAGGTGCCCACTCTCCGCGCCCCTAGGACGGAAGAGGGGTCTACTCACCAATCCGACGGGCACAGCGGGTAGCCACCCGGAGCAGACTTACCTGCCCAAGAGGCATGCTGCTGGCCAGGCCCCTGGACAGGAACAAGCCAGTCACTGGGCTCTAGTGGGTTTTAGCTACTGGCCGCCCGCACGGAACGGGCGCTATGCGGCGGGCCCCCGCTAGGGGTAGCTCGCATAGTGACGGCTGAACTGGGGAAAGTTTTTGGATTCTAGATATCCTCTATACCACCAGCCAGCTTCTTGATAGCAGTCTTCATCAGAAAAAACCTTCAGGAGACCGCAGCTCCCATAGGGAACCAGGTCTACTCCTTGCACTAGGCAAATAAAAACTGATGTGCTATGCAGAGCAGGAGGATTATATGCTAAGATGAGGACGGCCCCCTGGGAGGGGCCAATCTATGCTTTTGTTTTATTTTTGCCTAGTATACTCCTAGTGATATGAGCATAACCCCACGTGTTATAAGAAGGATGCGTCTGTCAGTGAACGGATGAGTAAATGACATGTTCAAAAGACTCATTATGCCTCCTAGAATATATGTTGGGGTGTTTACTTTCCAAAATGGGGTCTTTTTTTGGGCGTTTCCATTGTCCTGGTGCTCCAGGACCTTCAAAAGTGCAAGAGGTAGTCAAGAAATTATGTGTGTAATTTATGCTCCTAGATCGCCTGATGGTGCTCCCTGCATGTTGGGCTTCTGTATGTGGCCAGGCTTTGTAAAAGTCTCACACAGTTGGTATCACCATACTCAGGAGTAGCAGCAGAATGTGTTTTGAGGTGTAATTTGTAGTATGCATATGCTGGGTGTGAGAAATCACCTGTTAATATATGACAATTTTGTGGAAAAAAAAAATCTTCATATTGCAAAGAATTGAGGGAAAAAATTACAACTTCAAAAAATTCACCATGCCTCTTACTAAATACCTTGGAATGTCTACTTTCCAAAAAGGGGTCATTTGGGGGGTATTTGTACTTTCCTGGCTTGTTAGGGTCTCAAGAAATGAGATAGGCCGTCAGTATATCAGGTGTGATCAATGTTCAGTGATTGGCACCATAGCTTGTAGACTCTTAACTTACACAAGGACCAAATATACACTAATTTGTTTTTGTTTTTTTTACCAAAGATATGTAGCAGCATAAATTTTGGCCAAAATGTATGAAGAAAAATTACTAATTTGCAAAATTTTATAACAAACTAAGAAAAATTAATTTTTTTTACAAAATTTTCCATCTTTTTTTAATTATAGCGCAAAAAATTAAAAACCCAGCGGTGAATAAATACCGCCAAAAGAAAGCTCTATTTGTGTGGAAAAAAAGGACACAAATTTCATATGGGTACAGTGTTGCATGACTAATTGTCATTCAAAATGTGAGAGCACTGAAAGCTGAATATTGTTCTGGTTGTTAAGGGGTTTAAGTGCCCAGTGGTTAAGTGGTTAAACATAACTGTGTACTCCTTTTCAGTGAGGTCAAAACACACCAATAAATGTATGCAAAGTGCTTTTCTGTATTCAGGAAATAAAAAGGTAAAAACCCTTCACCAGACAAGTCCTGCCCTGCAGTGTGGAAGGGGGTTGGAGCAGGGGGGACTAACCTTTAAAAGACATTTGTCAATTAGCTGTTTCAGAACAGATCCAAGATGTCTGCAGGGTCTTGTAACACTTAAAGTGTTACTAAACCCACAATAGTAAAATCTATATATGCAGAATAGCATGCTTGTTATACTCATTTTGGAACTTAAGGAACTTAATCCTCTACATTGTGTAAAATGCTCTTTGTTCCTGTATGGACAGATCCTCCCCCTCCTGCAGGGTCCCTCTTGGCAAGGCCAGAAAATACACAGTGAGGGTAGTAAATCTGCACATTACTCAGTTTAGTCTCCATTACTGGAGAGAACATTTCCTTGTTAGCTAGCCAGGTCACATTGATATTGACATCACACATGTGGGCGTGTATACAGACTATAATGGAAATCTCCTACACTACGGCATCACCACCAATGGGGAATGTCTTTAACGACACGGCACGCTCCCTTGGAATCAACAGATCCCATTTCGGCGTCCTGGTAGCACAGCGGCCATTGCCATGTGATCTTTCCCCTCCTGCAATCATGGTGAGCCATGACAGGAGGGGGAGGTGTTGAGGGGAGGCGATGGCATGGAGGTTTACCTTTTATGATCAACAATTACGTGTTTTTCTGTCAATATGGGGTGCTGTGTGTACATTGAGTAAAATAAATGAATTTAAATGATTTTAGCAAATGGCTGCAATATAACAGAGTGAAAAATTTGAGGGGGTCTGAATACTTTCCGTACCCACTGTGTGTATATATAGAATCATTTGTTTGCCTTCATTTTTGCAGTGATCAGTCTGTAATCACTGATTTCCTCCCTGTGCTTTCTATACATCCCCTACAGAGGGTTGTTCCCTCTGTCTTGTTGATCTGGGTGGGGCACTCTTGATGCGGAGACTCAGGTTTGTCGCTCCCTCCTTCTCCCCCTTGTGGACTGGAAGAGTGCCAGGTAGCCTGAACACCTTTGTGGATGCCTTATGGTCTGTCAACACTTTGGCTACAACTGTCCTAATTTAATGGTCAGTAAAAATGTATGAATTTATCAATATAATGAGACATATCTGAACATGATCTCTGTTATTTTTAAATCTAGAGGACTTTTTAACATTATAAACACTTACCCCTGAGGAAGAACTTCAATTATATCATTCAAAACGCATTGGGTATTCTTTGCTGATCTCAGGCAGAGCATGGTGGTTATCTCTCTTTCATTCATATGTTCATTTTTTTAAATTATTGACTCATTGTATGCATCCACTTTCCTGCATGGTTGTTGTCCATTTTTCTCGATGAACCAATTGTATGGGTTCATTTTTTAATAAATCAATAAAATGTATGGCTTTTATGACTGTGTAAAAATTCTTACTTGAGTTAGTTTCCCTTCAAAGTCCCAGTGGGGTTTTTTTCTCGTTCAACCTTCTACCTGAACACTCAGCACTGAACAGACAGACCCTGCAGTTTATCACGTGACCATGGTATACAGATCAGACAAAAAGGTATATAGTGGCAATATTTTAATGTAAAAAAAAAATAAAAGACTTATAAGCTGTGGGCACTGTGGGGCAGATGAGCTATTTTAATATTACTGGGTTTAGTAACTTTAAATAGTTCATCTACCCCCCACCCCACAGTGCCCACCGCTTATAAAACTTTTTTAGATTAAAATATGGCCACTATATACCTTTTGGCTGAACTGAATAACACGGCCACGTGTCCGAGTGCTGAGTGTTCAGGTAGGAGTAGATTTCCACTATAGCCTGTGTCCTCATGCTGTTATGGGAGTAGGATCATCCATCAATCAAGAAGTGACATCCCACCCACTGTGTTCTTTTTTTAGTTACTGAACATGAAGGAGGGAGGGAGGGACTGGGCTGTCATTTAGGAGCTGTATACACACCCACATGTGTGATGTCAGTATCATGTGACCAGGCTAGCTCTGATCAACAAGGAAATGTTCTCTCCAGCAATAGAGACCAAACTGAGCATGTGCAGCAGTATTACTCATCACTGTGTCTTATCTTGCCTTGCCAAAAGAAACTCTACAGGAGAGGAGGATCTGTCCATACAGGATCAAAGAGCCTTTTAACGCAATCAGAGGACTAACCCCTCAAGTTCCACAGTGAGTATAAGAAGCAAGCTATTCTGCATTATATATATATATATATATATATATATATATATATATATATATATATATATATATATATATATATAGTAAGCAGCTCCAAAAGGCCCCTGGGATACTAACATTCTACCTGTAAATAAATCTCCTTAAATTATATTAAAAAAAATACTATTATGGAATAAGTGCAATGCAGTACTCAGAAGGCAAAGTTATTTATAGGTTAGGTACATCAAGTACATATTTACCTTGATTGCCTCCCATTCCTTCAAAAGACCATATTCCACTGTGTCCTACAGAAGTGGCCAAGTTATTCCCAATTACAGAAGGCGTAGATGTCCCTGTCTGCCGTATACGTGCAGAACGTTCTGTTCCAATTGGTACTGGGACTTTCCTGTCATGAGAGACCGAATTTGGTTTCTCAGACACCATGGGAACTCCTGAAGGTGAGGGAGACTGCGCTCGAACACCAGAAGACACAGCCTGGGCTGTAGAATCTATGGGGGAAAAAAAAAACACATATAATTGTTTTAATAACAACCCAAAAAAATGTTAAAGTCAAAAGCATGTCATCATTTTCTTAAAAAAACAGGACACACCAAGAATCGGCATACCAGTTAGCACTGGATAGAAGCTGAATTCAAGGGATTAAAAAGCATTAAATGTAGTGTATTTTTTATACTTTTTACCCAAAAAATATTCATACATGGTCGCTAGAGGCAGAGGTTGGTTTAAAGGCAAGGAACAGTTCTATATTAGTGGATATCTACCCTCTACACAGCAAATAGAATCCCAGTTGGTGGGGTTTAATCTCTTGTGGATCCTGCACGGATTAACTGTGCTCTACGCAACCAGACTTGTGGCAAGCCCAAAAGGGGTCTACAATTGCTTTAAATACATAAAGCTAACAACATTTTTGTTTCGTAGATGTGTAAACAGAACCCTTTGGGCAAATAATTTTAACGCTCAAATAAGAATTAAAAAAAAAAAAAAAAAAAAAAAAACATAAAAACCTCTACAAAATATACATACTGATAACATTCTATGTATATGCGAAAATGACAACATCTCTGAAATATCTGAATTGAATTTTGTATAGCACAACAGTAAAAAGCCAAGTTCACACAGCAAATCGATTTCAATCCAATGCACATTCAGCCTGCATTTAATACACATAAATTAAATTGTAAGCTCTAACGAGCAGGGCCCTCTGATTCCTACTGTATTTAAGTGTATTGTATTTGTAGTGTATACCCTCAAGTTGTAAAGCGCTGCGTAAATTGTTGGCGCTATATAAATCCTGTATAATAATACTTAAAACCAGGCTTTAATGCACATGCAGAATGGATCAGTACTAAAATGGATCTTAGCAACTGTAGAGAATGTACATACTTGCGCCATGGATGTGTTATGTGATATTAATTTCGATATATGGACATCACATGTACTGGTTAATATATACTAATCTGAAAACGCAGAATTACCTAAAGGAATGTATGCCCCATTGTGACACATGAACGTAATCAGAGATGAATGTCAATGTTGACCTGTGGAGTCATCACATGCTAAAATTACAGGTTTTTAACAAATGACCGCATTCAGTAATTTGACTTGAACCGGAAGTGGTTCCATACAGCACATTTCACATCTAAGCAACAAGTGAAATTCTTACATTGATATAATTTTATATCAATTGTAAAGTTTTTTTTTTTCTTTTTTTAATAGGTTTCAGTTTTAAGGGCTCATGCACACTGTAGCTGATAAACGACCGTTTTTGGTCGTGTGGGCGTCTTTTTTAACAGTCCAAAAATGCCCCTTTATGTTATCCTATGTGTCCATGCACACATGGACGTTTGTCGTTTAACAGCAGTGGCGTTTTTGGGCTGTTATCTGAACACCCTGAATTGGCGTCCAAAAGTTGTCGTTCTGACCACAAAAAAACGGTGGACGCCGATAAATGCTCAAACACCGGTAATTGGCCGTTTATCGGTGTCTGGTGGTTTTTGTAGTCAATATAAGTCAATGAAGTGTAAAAAAAAAAAAAAAAAACACGCTCAAAAACGCAGATAAACACGGCTTACAAAACGCTGCAAAAGAACATTTTCTAAGCAGCGCCTCCTGCCCGATGCCTAGAGAGCATCCAGTGTGCATGGAGCCTGACAACTATCAAAAAAAATAAAAAAAAATTGCTGTATTTCAATAACTGTATGTAGTTAATACTTGTAGCAATGGTAATAAGTAAATAAATTATTTGTTATAACATGGCAGATGTATATTTTCTCTAAATTTACATGCAGAACATCATGTCCAAAAAAAGTGACACCCATAGGGATTGAGAGGAGAATAAAAAAATAAAATAAACACCACAACTCTTGCTGGAACTGCTGAAGCACCCCCTGGGTAGTGTTCGCTTATTCAAACTCTTCTGTTACTTTTGTTGGATAGCTTGGGCTGCATATGTAAATACTGAGAAATATATAAAGGCATACAGAAAATATAGTGAATACAAATAGTACTAGAGTTTCGCCGATACCAAGTTTGCTTGAGTACTTGTGCTAATGCTCCGATGCCTAAAACGGATACCTTTGCTGTGCTCCTTTGTGAACCCAGGCTTGTCATAGTGACTTCAGCCTGGGTTCATACAGGAGCAGTGCTGGAAAATGCATGCGATTCGGACAGGAATTGCACCACATTCCTGTTCAAATCTTATGCGACTTTTTGCAGTGCAATTTGAGCCCATTCATTTTGTATGGGGTCAAATCGCACTGCAAAGGCAACGGTATTTGGAGTCAGCGATTACTTATGTACAACAATCAGTACTCATACTTGTGCCGGTTAAAAAAAAAAAAAGCGATATCGGTGCAACCCTAATTAGCACATGTATTATCTGCATACAGTTACCAGAAAACATTTTTGACAGCACTCCTTTATGGACTGGAAATCTCACACCAACAGTTAAAGGGCATATATCTATCTCTCCTTACCACTTGATGCTGATGAACACGGGGTCAATAAACTAAGAGGAGAAAAATGTTGTCTGTTGAAATTAGCAGCTGTAGGTGCACCTCCTGGTGCATACATCTGACCTCCAGAGATATTAGAGGCAAAGGTACCCAAATGAGTAGTGGATGATGCCACAGATGTGTAAGATGAATCCATATTCACAATACCTTAAGAGAAAATCATAAGTATCTTTAATGTGCTGCTAATGCTAAAACCTGATCAGACTACTTTATGCCTTCCAAATTAGCTGATATATTTTTACTTAAAGTAGTTGTAAAATGAGCAGACATTGTGATTCAAATTAATCTAGAATTAAAAAGCCCATGTATTAAGGGGATTAATAACCAAAACTTACCTGACTGACTTGGAGTTGGTCTTTGCATTGGCGGCCTGAAACCTGGTGCTTTGGAAGTATCAGATGGAAGCATCGACTCTGGATTTGGCAAATATGATGGCTGTGCAGACAGCATGGAGTCTGAAGCAGATGGAGAGGAGACCATAGAACCACCCCAGAAGGGATGTGAGGGATTGGGACCATTTTCAAAAAGTGTGCTAAAAGGACTGTAGGGCATTGAAGAACTGAAATTGGGGGCCATAGGTTTGCTTGAAGAGTGACCAGGATTCTGAGAACTTTGCGTACTTAAACTGGAGGGATGTGGGCCCGAAGGTACACTTTGGGGTCGTTTAATATTTGCGTGAGAACCAAGCCCTGATACAGAAGAATTTTGTACTGGTAATTGGCTCTTATGAGTAGGGTTTGTTCCATGTAAGGGAGGCCTGACTGCAGAGGATTCCATTTTAGCAGCAGATGGAGTAGATGATATAGAGGAGTGAGACAAGTTGTAGGACGTTGGGATATTAGAAGTAATGGGAGAAGGCTGATGAGTGGGACCACTGACAGCCAAGTTGTGGGAAGGGGCCATTCTGGGATCTGGAGAAGGGGGAACTTGCGTCTGCATTAGTGTAGATCTGGAATCCTGTGAAACAGATGTTGGAGGGTGCTGATGTGTGGTGTGTGCTGTGGTACTCCCAGAGGTAGAGCTCACTTGCTTACTGCTGCCTGAGCCATTTATCTCCATCACAGGTTGGTTGCCCAAGTCCTGATCACTAGAAAGTGATGTCCCTTTGTTTGGAGAACACGTCAGGCAATCAGAGGGACTGTTTCTAGAACCTCCTCCAGGCAAGGAAGGTGGGGAGGGCGATGAAGGTGAAGACGAAGTATGATGTTCTTTGGCAGTGGGAACAGGGCAGGTGGAGGCTGTTGGTGTGGTGATGTGGTTACTTGCAGTTGTGGTAACTGTGGTTGTAGTAGCATTAGGCGTTTTAACAACTGTGACAAAAAGTTGTCTCCTGACTGAAGGTGAATTGAGGCTCCCATTTGTAGAGACAGGCACTGAGGCCGCAGAGTTTGTAGTAGCTGTTGGGCTAGTAGATGAAGGGGGTCCTGGGATCACCTGAGGACTGCTCAAATTTTGATTAGCATGGCGAGGCATCATGTGAGATTTCGGAGAGTTGGTAGCTCGTGCAGGGCTTAGAGGCCTGACTGGAAAGGGGCCCCAAGTGGATTGAGCAGGGGGAAAAGGTCCTCCAAAGTGCGTCATGGGTAACCGTGGAGGACGGATTTGCTGGAAAGTCTGAGCAGCAAGTAAAGCATGAGCAAACTGTGGAGGAGGATACGCCAAAGGTAGAGAAACTGGAAATCCCGGTCGCACATTATTCACTGGATTTTTCATGGGTTTGTGAGCAGATGTTTGAGAAATGGCTGGCACAGTGAGGGAAGAGGCAGCTTGTGATGATGAAACTGTGACAGGGGTAACTTTGATTCCCATAACTGAACTGCTAGCAGATGTTACCGCTGCAGAGGTTAAAGGTACTGCTTTTGTATTTGCAGAGGAGGCTTTTAAACGATTCTTTGGGATAAGTTCATCAATTTCTTTATCGGGATCCTTAATAAGTGCATTGATAAGATGTGTGGCTTGTCTGGTGGATTCTGTTCCCCCCCTGCAGAAATGAAAGAAAGTTCATCATTGACCAATTAGAATAATTTGATAACCGTAAAGCAGTAACAAAACAAAATTCCAATTATGAGGCAGCATAGAAAGTACATTAAAAACCATGTCCAAAGGCTAGTAAATAGACCACAATTTGAAAGATTTATATCTCCTTACTTCCGGTCTAGTTGAAATGATAGTCCCAAAGGGGATGCTAAATACAATAAAAACTTAAAAGAGGTTAATTCCCTTTCTTGCTCTATGCAAAACAAAAATAGGATTTTTGCACACACTAAAATCCTTTTCTTGAGGTCAATTGAGGGACACTGGAATTACTGCGCAGTAATTTGCTCCATAGAAGCTGGAACTGGGGGATCAGGAGCATTGACAGACCCAGGGTTAGGTAGTCATGTTTAGCAGAAAAAAAAAACAAAAACACACACAGGGGGCGTCTCTAAGTGCAATATTTATAAGAACTTTAATGAAGCAGCCAAATAAATACTTGTGTGTTCCATAAGAATGTACATATCTAGTAGTATTAACAGAGGGGGTCACCCAGGTTCGAGCCGGGTCACCGTTCATCAGATGTAGAGCAGGACTTTTGGAGCACCAATCAGTGGTTACAGAACAGGCTCGTCCTCCAGGCATGACATCACTTACTCATTCCACCATGGTTACCAAAGTCCTCCTCTATATCTGATGAGTGGTCACCCGGCTCGAACCTGGGCGATCCCTCTGTTGAGATTACTAGATATGTTTTCTGCTAAACATTCATGCCTAACCCTGGGTCGATCAATGCTCCTGATCCCCCACTTCCAGCGTCTATGCAGCAAAGGACAGAAATCATAGAGGATGTGAATTGGTCAAGGAAAGAGGACATACCACAAAGTGGTCAAGTCTCGCACCCCCCCCCCCCCCCCAAATCATTAAGGAGTTTCCTGTTCCAGTCGTAGTTTGCCTGCAGAAAGACATCTGACTTCTGACAATCCATAGAGACAAGGTCTTCCTCTGATAACCTTACCCTGCCAGACAGGATGTAAGCACACCTAGTAGCGTAAAACTCCTCTATAACCAGAGGTTACCAGCTAAAACGAAGATTCCAGGGTTTTGACCTTTAAGGGGTGAAGTACATTAGAAACAGAATCACTGTAATCTTCCAGCAGAGAAACCAGACTACCTCTAGGTCCCATTCCTTCTTGCAGCTGCCTAAAGAACATTACAACTGAAGCTGGCATCAGCTGAGGCCTGGACATCCACCTTGCAAAACTTAAAGTGGTGAAGTCAAAATAAAAAAAATGACTGGGAACAGTTAAACTGTCTGTGTGCCTGGATGAGTGAACGCCTGCGCATGAGTGGGAGCAACATCATCCCACACTGGCCAATCAGGATGGCTGCAGACCAGCACCCAGAAGAAGCCAGAAAACAGATGGCTGCCAGGGTCCTTGCAGGCGACGGACCTTTGAAGCAGAGGTAAGTATTGTAGATTTTAGTTGTGTGAACAGAAGACGAGGCTGCATCCTTGCAAATCTAAGAATACAGATGCTTGATGCTGGAAAGCCTGTGAAGTACTAACTGATCTAGTCAAGTGCGCTTTAACCGTGAAAGGAGGAACCTTACCCAGTCACACCCTACAAGGACCTTCAGGAACAACAAACAGTTGGATTGTTGAAAGAGTGCTGAGAAACTCAGAGTTTACCACATCCAGACCTAGGAAGGAAATCTCCTTAGGATGTTTAACAGCAGAACAGAGAGTTGTGGAATAATATCTATGTTAAGTTGGAAAAAAAAAAAACACCTTGGGAAGAGAAAGAGAACCTTTACAAAGTAGAATTCCAGGCAAATCATAACTAGACCTAAAAATGTTCCCAACACCTATTCTGACTAGCCAGTATAAGGAAAAAAATCTGTATACATACCTATTTTCAGGTCGCTTTGGTCACATGATCTCCCATGTCAGCCAGCAGTGGCTGCAGGGGAACAGAGAGAGTGCTCGACAATGGCTGGCAATGCCTGGGAGTGGTGAGGCCACGCATAGGCTTCCTAAGGCCCATCTGTTGTCAGCCTTTCCTCTTCTCCCCTGCAGCAGGTGCTGGCTGACAGGGGAGACAGATCATGTGATAAAACTGAAGTAGCCTGAAAATAGGTAAATATAAATATCAAGGATTTGCCTGGAATTCTACTTTAATATCTCCAACTTAAAAACTTGCCTTGCAGAAGTAAAAGGTGACATGCTTTTAAGAATGTAGGGATGACCCAATTCTATTGTCCCCTCTATCAGGACCCAAGCTTCAGCAGCCAAGCCATTAAAACCTGCAACTGAGGAGCAGGGTGGCAAACTGGGCTTTGGAACAAAAAGTTGCAGACAATCTGGAAGAGCTCACAGAGTATGCCATGAGCCTAACAAGGTCTGAATACCACGCCCTCCTGGGGCAATTTTGTGTGATGTGAATAACCATGTTGCTCTCCACCTCAAATACATAGAGTAGTGCAAGAGGCAAATAAGCATAAATCAGGCTGAATTGATCTCAAATGGTCATCAAGGCATCCAGTGCAAAGGCAAGAGTATCCCTGGACTTGAGACAAACATGCTCAATTTGTTGTTGAGCCTGGAAGCAAAGAGGACTACATCCAGCAAACTCCAGCTGGACTTCTGGTGCCTCCCTGATGGAGAATGTAAGCCCCCGCTGTGGCATGGTCTGAATCAGGTTGGAACAGAAAACTGGAAACCCCTCTTTTGCGAAAGGAGGACTCTGAAGCATTGAGAGAACTGTGCTAGAGCAATGTGAAGTTTTGCCAATCAATGCAGGGATGCTAGCAAGTTTGACAATATAAAGCAGGTGAAGGGAACGCAGTTTGTAGCCCCTGGATATAATGGTCTAGACCCAAACACCTGAAAAGTTCTGGCCAGGTGACGACAACAAACAACCCCCCCTCCCCACCAAACCAGACATCTCATTGTGAGAAGGACTTGTTTAATGGAGATTCGCCCAATAGGCATTCCCCAGAAAAGGGCATACATAAGGGGTGCGCCTTGCACTGACGCTCCACTGACCAACATTTGAATTACATGCATATGTACCGAAAGGAGGCCCAGTCTGGATATTTGGCGTATATCATCCCCTAGCCCCTCAACACAATAGAGTAGGAACACAGTCATGAGAGAGGTATGTCAAGAATCTTAGGGCATATGCTTGTACCAGACAGCTAAGGGCTGGTAAATGAACATGGTGGCAATGGAAAGCTGCATGGCAGGAACATAGAATTAGGCCTTAGAAAGGGTTTCTAGACTTTTATCCACTGGGTCTTTAAACATAGAGATAACCTCAACAAGGACAGTCCGAGTTAAGACAGAAAATGGTTCAGTCCACAACTGAGGTGGACCACTTATTTAGGAAACCATCATAGAGTATAGCTGAGCAACACACTTAGGAAGAGCAAATACATTTTCCGGATTAGGCCAAAACAGGCCATGAAGCAATAGGTAATGCACTGGAAAAGACTTAACAGGTTGAGGACTCTTTAGAACAGTGTTTCTCAACTCCAGTCCTCAAGGCTCCCCTAACAGGTCATATTTTCAGGCTCTCCATTATTTTGCACAGGTGATTTGATCAGTTTCACTGCCTTAGTAATTACCACAGCCGTTTCAGCTGAGGGAAATCCTGAAAACATGACCTGATGGGGCGCCTTGAGGACTGCAGTTGAGAAACACTGCTTTAGAGAACCAAGGCCAGTAACGTTAGGTAGAGCCAAAGAAGACCAAGTCTAGGCACGTGCAAATTGCTAGGTCAGTTTCAAAGCAGAACCTGCAAATTGACTTATCTTGTACCAAATTTGAAGACCAGGATAAGGTACTGTGCAGAAGCAACTGCAAGTCTTGGGAAATTCAGCGATGGATGTGGAAGTACCCATATAACACCTGCTTCCCAAGTCGGCTATTAACGCTGTCATTTTACCCATAAACTCAGACTGCCGCAACCAAAAACTGCATATATGATGCAAAAGCCAGTAGCATTACCACAGCAGTTCTGGCTTTTTAGAAATGACCTGCGAACAGTTAACGGGTAAACCTGCCAGCGCAGATGTTCTATTTTCACTTTCTGTATTAGGGTGGCAATACTGTTAATCATGCATAGAATTCACAAAGCAGCATTTTCGCTCTGTGGCAAGTTTAGTCTTGGATGGACATGTAGTTTAAAATGGACTTTAAGAAAAAGTTAAAGTATAATTTACTATTTAAGCATTTACAGCAAGTGTTTTTTTTACCTTTTTGGAAAAGCTGCCTCACGTAAACACCCTCGCCAGTGCAATGTAGTTTTTCCTAACCGAGCTAAATGATACTTTTGCTGGACAGCTTAGTCTATTACAGGAAGTGTAAAATAACAGCTCTACTAGCAGAATCAGCAGGTTAAAAGATGGGTTAAAGTTTTCTGTAGAATGTGCACCTCAGTTTACATTCTGGCACAGTGTCTGTGTGCCAGGATGACTGAGCTCCTGTGCATGTCCCAGTGTGACGTCATCCTGCACCAACCAAAGTCTGGCACTTGGGAAAAAGATTTCGACAAGGGACATCACGGGGTCAGACCATTGGCGAAGAGGCAAGGATTGTGGACTTTGGTTCCACTTTAACGCTATTTTCATTTTGTCCAGTTTCACCTAATCTTCAATTTGAGAAGAAACTCCCACGTATATAGCCTGGGGCCTGCCTCTCCCACCTCTGAAACCAAGGAACAGATATAAAGACAAGTAAAGTAACTGGCACTCCATCACCAATGGTAATTTACATATACCAAATAGTGCAAATAAAATGGCACATTTTCACCAAACACTGAATTCTCCTACTTGTAGAAGTAGATTTACAGGTGTATACAAAAGCACGGAGAAGTACTAGTAAAGCAAAAATGCACTCTTGGTACAGCAAGTTCCCTCTTATTTGTACATGTATTTAAATTCAGACTACTACTGCTTGTAGACCTGCATAAATCCGTTATGATGTATTTTACCTGATTGTTATGATTCTGTCACCAGTTTTGTCCTTCTGTTTATCTATGTCAATATGTGCTCCTGTGAACTCTCGGATAGCATTGATATTACAGCCTCCCCTTCCAATAACCCGTGAAATGACTGTGGATGGTACAGATACTTTCTTGGACCTATAAGTGAAAAACATTCTTACATGAGAAGTTGCACGCTTCTATAGTAATGATTTAAAAAAATTAACACATTGGGGTTGATTTACTAAAATTGGAGAGTGCAGTTCATTGTTCAGTATTAATCTACACAAATATCAGAAAAAATTATAGAATAAAACCTGTAACCATCAATTTTTTGATAGCATATTATTAATGTGTCTAACCCTCCAAACATGTAACTTACTTCTCCTTATTTTTATTATCACAAATATAAACTGGACTTTAAAATGTCACAGTAATTACAAATAAAAGTACAATAATGTCACTGACACACATACTTCTAGTGAAGCATGTTTGGGAAAGGTGTAATGAATGATATAACACAGATAAATGTAATGAATCTAACTGAAATGATGCTAAATATCTGAAAACACGGGAAAATTGCAGATCTGAAAATTTTCCCTCACTCTGCATGACAACAGAGATGGCTATATTAGGCCTCGTTCACACCATGGTGCAGAGACATGTTTTTTTGCAAGCGTTCTGCAAGGCCACAACAAAAGTAATACGCTCTATGTCAGTGTTGCTCAACTCACGTCCTCAAGGCGCCTCAACAGATCATGTTTTCAGGCTGTCCATTATTTTGCACAAGTGATTTGATCAGTTTCACTGCCTTAGTAATTACCATAGCAGTTTCATCTGAGGGAAATCCTGAAAACAAGACCTGTTGGGGCACCTTGAGGACTGGAGTTGATAAACACTGCTCTATGTGCACTGTTCACACCACAACGTGCATATTTTTTCTGCGCAGGAATCTGAAACATGTCTTTTTCAGCATGGGGGAAAAACCGGACACGACATCAACATTGGTGAGAATAGAGCACATAACTGACGCGCATGAAAACTGATGTCTCTGCATGTGCAATCTGCACGGTTTTCCCTTCAGTTCCCATCAGTTTTCATGCACGTATGGTGTAAACAAGCCCTTAACTACTTCAGCCCCGGAAAGATTTCCCACTTTAGGACCAGAGCACTTTTTGTGATTCAGTACTGCGTCGCTTTAACTGACAATTGCGCGGGCGTGCAACGTTGTTCCCAAACTAAATTTGCGTCTTTTTTTTACCACAAATAGAGCTTTCTTTTGGTGGTATTTGATCACCTCTGCGTCATTTCTGATCACCGCGATAAACAAAAGAAGAGCGACAATTTTGCAAAGAAACCCAAATTTCTTACTTTTTGCTAAAATACAAATAAAAAAATAAAAACACTTTTCCATCGGTTTTGGCCGATTTATATTCTAACTCATATTTTTGGTAAAAAAAAAAAAATTGAATCGGCATTTATTGATTGGTTTGCGCAAATGTTGCCGCGTTTACGGATGAGAATTAATTTCTGGGGTTTTTATTTTTTCACTTGTAATGGCGGCGATCTGCGATTTTTAGCAGTACTGCGATATTGCGGTGGACATGTCGGACCATTTTGACACTTTTTTGGGACCAATGGCATTTATAAAGCGATCAGTGCTATAAAAATGTACTGATTACTGTGTAAATGCCATTGGCAGTGAAGAGGTTAACCTGGAGGGAGCACTCTAAGGGTTAACGGTGTTCCCTGGGTGTGGGCTGGCAGGAGGAGGGGAGTGATCACGGCTTCCATATACAGGATGCCTGATCGCAGCCCTTCCCCCTCTAACAGAAAGGAGATCCGTGTTTACATACAAGGACCTCCGTTCTTTCACTGCGGGGGGGTTTGGAAGGGCCATCACGGGTAGCCGGTGGCGATCGCGTCTACCCTACCCGCTACCTGCACCCCCCCCCCAACACAGTGCTTGTGCGAGCACGCCTCCGGCGGCACGCGCTCACAGTGCGGGATATCGCAGCCGCCGTTATATGGCGGCGGTTTGTGATATCGAGCCACTTTGCCGCCGTCACACCCCAGTCGGCAAGTGGTTAAAGTCGTTCATTATCTGAGAAATTGTGGCAGTTGAGAGAAAAATATGCCTTTGTAAGGCAGGCCGCTTGTGAGGTTGAGTGATGTGTGGGCCTTTGACAGAGCGAATGTGAGTTTTCTTCCGTGACACTCTCGCCTGGTTTCCACCGTAGCTATGGGTAATTTCCTGTGGGGTACTCACGGAGCAGGGTGCAGAATATAGGGTATGTGTGTCTGGAAGGAAAATACAAGAACCTGGATGCACAGCATCCTGCAGTGAAGTCCTTGAGGTGAAAGGAAGTGCCTGAGTACCTTATTAAGGGGCAGCACAGTGGTGTAGTGGATAGCTCTTTCGCCTAGCAGCAAAAGGGTCGCTGGTTCAAATACCAACTACGACACTACCTGTCTGGAGTTTGCATGTTCTCCCTGTGCCTGCGTGGGTTTACTCCAGTTTCCTGCTACACTCCAAAGACATGCTGGTAGGTAAAATTAGATCCTGTCTAAATTGTCCCTAGTATATGCATGAATGTGAGTTAGGGACCTTAGATTGTAAGCTCCTTGAGGGTAGGGACTGACGTGAATGTGTGCGATGTAAAGCGCTGCGTAAATTGACAGCGCTATATAAGTACCTGAAATAAAAAAAATAAATAAATAAGTGGCAGTAAATTTTCCAACCAGTAGCTTGATGCAATACTTGATCCAACAGAAAATAAGCTCCGACTGGTTGGGTTTAGCGCCAGGTTTGAAAAGTTTACACTGTAGAGTATATACACTATAAACCTAACCCTGGTTTTTAATCTAACGGTCATAGATACAGGATGACCGCCTTACCTGCCCAAGGTGCTGGGTCGTAATATAGGATTCCGGCTTCATCGGTCACGGTGGAAATACCAACGTGAGGTCTTCAATGACTGGGTTCCATAGGCACAGACGACAGCCCTGGACTTGATAGTACTCTGCAGCCAACTACACATGTTGCACAAAGTGCCGAGGTGAGCGCCCATGCAGGAATACATTGCTCAAAGCAACATTACAGGTCATCCCCTTGGCATGGGGTCTGGGTGTAGCCCCCAAGGTTTTACCATAGTTGCACTGATCTAGATGAACTACTTCTTATTGTTGTATTAGAAGACAGTGAAGAGTTAACTGAAGAATCCAAAAAATAAAAAACTTTACGCTAAGAGTGATTTCTTCATAAGGGAGACAAGGTCCATCATTTTAGGACATCAGCAAAAAACTCAGAGTGGGGTAGGATTATAGGGCAGGCATCTAGGGGAGCCTATAACCCAAGCTCTATGAACACTTAGTCTGCGTTCCATAATGTATGATTAAGATATGTGTGCAAAAAAAATAAATAAATGTGTTAACGCTAAAGAGTGGACAGAATTACATTACAAATGAATAAGCCACCATGCAAAGTAATTCAACCAAGTTGTTACAACAAAATGATTAATTTGAACACACCTTCTGACCACCTCTTTCCAGCCTTCTTCCCTCTTTTGCCCTCTCTTGGGACTGGCTATTGTCAATTTTCCATTGGGAGATGAAAGCGGAGAAGGCCCAGTTTTAGTGCTTGTAGATAACGAATTACCTGTTTCAACAACCGATTCGGATAACCTTCAAATCAGAACACAAACAATGATAATGCTGTTCTATTTACACAACAATTCAAATAGAATGCTATAAACCTAATATAGTTAATTTCTTTTTAACAGCTCTATACACAAGTGCAAAAGGAAAAAAAAATAATAAAGCAATACAATAAAGTGTTTAAAAATATGCATTTTAATATTAAATCAGCATAAACTGGTAGTAAAATACAAACCCCTAATATGAAACTAATGAAACTACTTTTAAGTGTTAAAGATTTTGCCATTAGGTGGCACAGGCCCTGTATAGAAATCTGGGCTAAGTAAATATGGTCTAAAATTAAGAGCCGTGGGTAGTCTTACTTGAATCTTGGTGGTGTTTGTGTGTTTCATACAGATGTGTACAGCAAACAAGCATGAAAAAATGACTGCACTTTGCGCCACAATTTCCAGTAATAGAGAACGGTCAATGCTGTGGTCTCGCTTCTTGTTCAGGGGGCCTTCTTTTGTATTCCCCCAGCTTGCAATGGGTAATGTGCAGTAATGATGTCAACACTACTTTTTCAAGGAAATATCTGGGTTTGCAAAGAATTTGGCATGTAAACTGGATTTTCTGCCTATTGAGAAATATAATGTATTTAAACTATTTGTGTTCAGCTTTATTATCGGCTAATGAGAATATTAATATGCTCATATTCTTTAATATCCTCTGTTAACCGGTTCCCCACCGCGCGCCGTGTTTTCACGGCGGCAGTGGGGGAGCACTGCGCGAATCGCCGTAAATAAGCGGCGATTCGCATTTGGCCACCAGGGGGCGCGCGCACGCGCCCGCCGCACTCCTGGGGAGTGTGCCCGCGGCTCGGGCGGACCCGATGTCCGCCGGCGAGCCGCGATGAGCGGCTACAAGGAAAAGAACGGGGAACCGCCGATGTAAACACGGCGGTTCCCCGCCCTGTCAGTGGGGCATGAGAGATCTACTGATCCCTGTCACTGGGATCAGTTAGATCTCTCATGCCCATGTTAGCCCAACCCCCCCACAGTAAGAACACACCCAGGGAACACGATTAACCCCTTCACTGCCCCCTGCAGGTTAACCCCTTCATTGCCAATGACATTTATACATACATTTCTGATCGCTGTATAAATGTCATTGGTCCCAAAAAAGTGTCAAAATGTTCCGACATGTCCGCCCCAATATCGCATTACCGCTAAAAATCGCAGATCGCCCGCATTACTAGTAAAAAATTTTAAAAAAAATAAAAACCCCAGAAATGAATTCTCACCATGCGTAAACGCGGCCACTTTTGCGCAAACCAATCAATAAACGCCGATTGCAATTTTTTTTAATCGCAAATATGAGGAAGAATATAAATCGGCCAAAAACGGTGAAAAAAAATGTTTTTTTATATATTTTTTTTGGATTTGAATTTTAGCAAAAAGTATGAAATTTGGGTTTTTTTGCAAAATGGTCGCTCTTCTTTTGTTTATAGCGGCGATCAGAAATGACGCAGAGGCGATCAAATACCACCAAAAGAAAGCTCTATTTGTGGGAAAAAAAGGACGCAAATTTTGTTTGGGTACAACGTCGCACGACCGCGCAATTGTCAGTTTAAGCGACGCAGCGCCGAATCGCAAAAAGTGCTCTGGTCCTAAAGTGGGAAATTCTTCCGGGGCTGAAGTGGTTAATGAGGTTAAGGGTGGCTGGAGTGTCCTCTGCATACAGACGCTCTGCTTAAACAATCAAATGCTTTGCATAGCAAAAAAACACAACACATCTCAATTCTTGAAACCCATTCACTAGTTTATAAAGCAAATACCATTTCTGTACTTCTCTTAAATCCAGTAAGCCTCAATTTTATAGCAAAGCAGTAGAAAGCATAATCACAAAGAGGAGTCTTATGGACTCCAAGAAAAAGAATTTACAGTTAAAAATAATATTTTTGAGGGGCACAGGTTAAGACACTATATTTAATTCATACCAAACTCTGTTTAATAATGCTGTGTGCCCATGTCTGTGCCATATAAATATAAGCTGCTCTATACCTGATTTCAGTGCACCACTCAGCGCGCATGTGACCGGCCGCCCCCCTTCTCTCAGTCTGAGAACTGCAGCGGGCTGAGCCGAGAAACCCATGCTGACGTTAGTTAGGAGGAAAGGAGGAGAGAGGTGGCCAGTCATGTGAGCGTTGCTCTGAAATCAGGAATAGAATGGCTTATTTTTTATAAAGGCACAGACACAGGGGCACACAGCATTATTAAACAGAGGATAGTGTGAAACTTTTAGTGCAACTTCAGAAGCAGGAGGAGAGGGGGCAGGAACTGACAGAGCTGACAGGCAGGGAGGGGGGAGAGGAGAACAGAGGAGAGACAGGAGAGCGGTCTGACTGATGTTAGATGAAAGCAGACTTTAGCCCGCTCTAGGCTGAAAACGAGTCACAGGAGTTCAGAACAAACTGTACTGCTGTGATCCATAGAAGTAGGACCAAAAAAGCTTTAGCCATATTCCCTCTCCTTTAAGAAGGAAGGGTAGGCAAGGAGGAGATCTGGGATGAAATGGAGAGAGCCCAGCAGGCTACTCAGTTTGAGTAAGCTCATTCAGAGTAGGCAAAATATTGCCAGGGCATCCAAGTGGACCTGAAGGTCACTTCTGTATGATGAAGGGTAGCGGTAAGGTCTTCCATGTCCCTGATCTTGTTGGCCTTTGCAAACCAAGGAGATTTAGTGGGTTTGCACGTTTGTTTCCCCTGTAGTGGAATACAAGCCTTCACCACGTTTCAAAGATGAATGGCCAAGGAAGATTAGTATTTCTTAAATTGGTCTTTCTGAAATGTGCAACATGCAGGCGGCAGGGTTATGGCTCACATCTACCGAAGCGAGTTGTTTGAGAATGCTTGTCAAATCCTGCCAGAAGAGTCTTACGTTTGAGCACTGCCAGAATATGTGAAACATGGTGCCCTTCTCCCTTCCACATCTGCAGGAGTCACTAGAGCCCTGAGGGGAAAAATATTGGAGGGTAGCCTGCACCCTATACCACCCAGCCAGAATCTTGTAGCTTGTCTCCTGGAGCATGGTTGCTATAGAAGATTTATGGTCAAAGTGGAGGACTTTTCCTGCGTTGTTGAGTTGTAAGGTGGATCCTCAAAGTGTAAGTTCACTCTAACACTGAAATCCCTGCATCTACAGACATCCAAGATCTAACACTATCCTATCTAGCCTGTAAAGAAGGAATCAGTATACATGCCTTTTTTGAAGCTGATCCGATTTGGGCTTTGACGGCAGAAGCTCTGCAGAGGACATGAGTAAATGAATGGGGAGTCACCCATAGACTTACCCTTAACCTTTCCACCTGTGACCTCTTCGATAAATTAGTCAAGTGACTCAACCAAACAGATGTGTTTGGAAAGATATGTGAAGTGTCTTTAGCAGCCAGCTTCAGCTACCCCAAGCTATTAGACAAAAGATTCTGTGCATGTGAATGGAGATTAGAGCCATTCTGGAAATTCGTCACATGACATGTTCAAGGGCAGCGGGCTCCAAACTGCGGCTCTTTGCCTTTATCTGGACCTTGGGGCACAACTTCTCCCACTGGCACCAAGGGCGGATCACAATTCCTCCCACTGGCACCAATGGTAGATCACAATTCCTCCCACTGGCACCAATGGTGGATCACAATTCCTCCCACTGGCACCAATGGTGGATCACAATTCCTCCCACTGGCACCAAAGGTGGATCACAATTCCTCCCACTGGCACCAATGGTGGATCACAATTCCTCCCACTGGCACCAATGGTGGATCACAATTCCTCCCACTGGCACCAATGGTGGATCCCAATTTCTACCACTGGCACCAATGGTGGATCACAATTTCTACCACTGGCACCAATGGTGGATCACAATTTCTACCACTGGCACCAATGGTGGATCACAATTTCTCCCACTGGCACCAATGGTGGATTACAAATCCCTCCCACTGGCACCAATGGTGGGGCAGATCTCTTTTCATTGACACCAACGATGGGGCAGAATTCTGATCATTGACACGACTGATAAGGCGCTATTCCTCCAACTGACGCTAACAATTGAGCACTATTCCTTCCACTGGCATCGATGAGACACTAGTTCTCCCACTGACACCAAAGATAGCACATTGTTTACTCCCAATGGCCACAGTTTGGCCCCCCTAAAGTAAGCAGGACAGTAAACTGGCCATTTGTTTAGAAATTTTGGAGTTCTAGGGCATCTACACAGAAAAGTAGAGCAGAATCAACTGTTATGTGATAGCGTGATGCTGAAATACAGCATCATGTTGGTTGTTGTCCTAGTCAAGTTAGCTGCAGTATGACATATTTAAGAGCGTCTAAAACTTTCTATCTGCAGAATAGTTGAAAGGAGGATCATCATATGTTTGTTTAGAGCCCAGACAGTAGGATCAATTACAGGAATAGCACACTTTGAGAACGCTTTTTCCGTTTGATAGAGTTTAGTTAAGATTTTGGGCGGAGTGATAATTCTTTTCGGAAGTGACCCAGGCATCACATTCTATCTGTTCATGAACAGGGAATGTTATGCAGGGTTTTGTGGTTCTCTTGTACCCAAAGGGGCATGGTGAGAAGGAAGAGAGTAAGGTTGCACAATGCCATGGCTTTTTGCAGACAGAGGCAATGAGCTTTACCACGTTAGCAAGCACAACCTGGAGGAGAAAATTTTTCTGCAGCTTCCATCAATACTGCCTAAATATCAATTTCATTCCTTTCTATGTCTGCACATATTGGGATCCCATTCGGATTTGAGAAATTTGGTGTTTATAGGTCCTGGATGAATATTTTTGTAATCTGTCCGAGGAAATGGGACATAGATGCAGAAAACTAATGGATGCAGGCCAGCTCTTGCTCCAGTGCAAGGGATACATTGTCACTTACACCACATGTTGTGCGGGCCTTTGGCAAAGTGAATGTTCGCCTGCAATTTTTCATTGACTCCCCTTTCACCTAGCCTCCACCATAGCTACAAGTGAGGGTATTCCCCTGTGGGGTACTTATGAATTGGATGCGGAACATATGGAAAGCATGCAAGGTGACACTCGGTAACCCAAGTGTAGTACAACATGTAATAAATACTGATGATGAAAGGGGGGGGGGGGGGAGCGCAGCGCGCCCTAGCACCTTATAAGGGCTCTATGCAGTAGAAGCATTCAAGTATGTGACCAGTGGTGTGATGTAATACCTAGTCATTCACCTGAGAAGAAGCTTCGAGTAGCTGAATTGTAGCATCAATTTTGAAAAGTTTGCACAGTGACGTGAACACATTTCAAACATTGACTTGCTTTAAAGTAACAGTCAAAGACACAGGATGACCCTGTTTTACCTGTCCACAACGCTAGACTGTATAGAAGGTCCAGGCTTTGCCTGTCACGGTAGGCATATCCTCAAGAGGGTCTTCAGGAACTGGGTTCCATAGCGATCGATCATGGGCCTGGACCTGTATAGCATGTATATGTGGCTAACTCAACAGGTCTTACCAAATGCCAAATTGAGTCCATGGAGGATCCAATGTCCAAAGCACCATTAACAAGCGCCTCCCTACCGTGGTTTCCAGGTACATCTTCCAAATTTTACAGAGGAGGTTGTGCAAACTGGATACACTGCTTCTGTGTTGGCATTTGAAGACCGTGAGGGATTAAATGATCAAAGATAAAACAAAGAATAATAAATTAGCTGAGCCAAGGGTGATTTTCTCTGTGAAGGAGAAGAGGTCCATCGGAAACTAGAACAAAACTGAGGACACTCAGAGTGAGGTAGGGTTATTGGTGAGGCGTTCAGGGGGCATATCCTCTAAAGCTTTGCTGGTGTCCAATCACCTGAAGGAAAAATGCCTATACCCAGGGTGTATGAATATTCTGGCAGTGTCGTAAGATTTAAGTTTTGATTACTTTTTACTAAATAATTTGTACATCAAAATTGATTGGATCAATACAGACATTTTGCTGCTTTTGTAACACTGACAGTGGTTTCACACATTGCCCCGAACACTATGTGCGGCCATCGTTTTCAAGTACAGGCCAATGGCCAATTTATCTTCTATAAGTCAAGCTAAATTTTCTTACGTTTCAGGGTTATCAAGTCTGCATTTAAAAGGGGGGAAAAAAAAACTTACTTTATTGAGGTTTTAGATGATACTTTTCTTTCTTCTTTTGGAGAGGAGACAAGCACAGATGGTTTCTTTTTGCTTTGCAAACTGCTGTCATTGATGGCAGAATGATTGTCACTCTTGTTGCTGCTGTTGCTGCTTTCATCACTGCAGCTGGAGATCCTCATGTTATCGCTGTCTCCGCTTTCACTGGTACTACTACTTTTGGACTCTCCATTTAACTTTTCTTGCTGCCCATAGGAAATAGGAAGCTGGTCTTCAAATATAATCTGCACGTTTTCTGCAATTTTGTTCTTTCTGCTTTTTCGCTTCGTGCTGCTTGTGGTAATGGTATTGTTTCTTTTTCCGTGTGAGCCTGCCAGAGTGGTCCATGTAGCAGATATGCCAATAGTGGTAGTGGTGGTTGCACTAGGTGGTTCTGTAACAACTGGGGGCTCATCTAGATGAGTAAATAAAATGTTACGTTTAAAAGTAAATGAGATTCACAGCTATAAATATAGGTTTCTAGAAAGCAAATGTACTATCAAAATTTCTGTTGCTTTTAAAACGTATGCACAAGTATAAGAACATAAATGTACGTATACTATTAAAAAGAAAACCTAATGGTAGAGTCTTTGAATAACTTTACGTAAGCTATAGGATCTAAATAATTTACACCTGTGTACACCACCGTAAACCTTTATTTTTTTGTAGATATAAATGCATGTTCACTTTTTTTCATATTCCCTTGATTAACAAAAAACATTGAACAATCTGATGCTTTCCAGCCGAGTACCCGGCTTTTTTTTTTACTTCTGCTGTCCCGGACGTGACGTCCTAACATCATGCTGGGCCCTCCGAGAGTCAGAGATTGCCGAGGACCAACTGTCCCTCGGTTTTCTCTGACTTTCATCAGGTGCCGGTGGATCCCTCCTCCAGCTTGCCGATTGCATGGGCGAGCCTGGAGAAGCACCGGCGGGAGAGGGGGCGCGGCGTCCCCTCCCGTCGCTGGTAGGAACGATCAAGCAGCTGAACTGCCGCTATGATTGTGCTTATGGTGTAAGGAATCGCTGGCTTAAAAAAAAAAAACAATATTTGGATGATGCCTGTAGCTGTAGGCATCATTCAGATATCACCACTGAAAGCAGAGGAAGTCATATGAAGGCCTGCAGTATGGAAGTGGTTAATAAGGCCTCTGTTTTACTTAAACCTAATAATGCATTTTGCATATCAAGCACAAGAAATCTCTCAATTTTTATTGGTATGAATATTACAAGGTCTCACATGGTACCTGATACCTGTTCTGGTGACATCTATAAACACAACACGATTAGTTACCTTCAACCTTCTGCTTTTCTTTCTCAAGAGCAGCTTGAAGCTCAAAGTTTTCTTTATTTTTGGCTTCAATTTCCTCTAGTTTTCTCCTCTGCTCTTCTTTCTTCTTTCGCCGCTTTTCCTTCCTTTTTTCTCGCTTTGCAGCCAGCGCCAACCTTCTGCTTTCTTCTCGTAGCTAAAAATTATAGGATTCAGAAACTTAGTGTGTATATTAGGGAAATTTCAAAACTATAACAGAATAATTTAAAAGTATTGAAGTGCCAAGAGCTCATGTATTTGACAATAATTACCTTTTCTAAATCAAGCTCTTCCAAGAGGATGCTAGCATTCTTATTAGCTTCTGCTGCCTGCCTGTCTTTGGCTTGTACAATGGATTCCATACAGAGATGGCACTTCTTTAACATTTCCTGAAACAGCATAAAATAGATTAAAAAAAAAAAAAGTCAACTCAAACTACTATACTAAAATGCAACCAACATTCTATTAAAACTTCTCCTTATTAAGAGAATAATATTTGAAATCCACAGAGAAATATCTAAGCATGCACTTCAGTGAAATGATTGTGTAATGCTGATGAACTGTGAATGTTTGGCAATTTCTCTGATTTACACATAGAGAAATGTACAACTTGTAGTGACTAACAGTAAAAGCTCCAGGAAGAGTAGTGTGTGAGTGAGTATATATATATATATATATACATATACATACATATACATACACACACACACGAGTGTGTTGGGGAAGGAATTCTATCCTACTTGTAAATTCCTAGGAGTACAGTACAGGGCACAGGGCCAATAGTCAAATCATGAATTATATGCAGACTACATTCAGGAGATCCAATGCTGGCAAGAACTTTGCTAGGACACCTACTAATAAATGTTAAACAACCCTGCCTACTGAGCGAGACTTCAGTTTTTTAGCAAGCAATAAGCAGTAACCCCCGTAACAGAGAGGAGGGTCCTGTACTGTCCACCAAGATGAGGATTTCACAGGTAGGTTAAAATTCTCTTTATCCTAATCAAACAGTACAGGACACAGGGCTTGCCCTGGGACCATGGAATGTAGCCAAGCAATGAACTGAGGAGCAGGCAACAACATAGCAAACAAAACTGCCAACAGGCCCAAAATAACTAAATAAATAACAGGAAGGATAAATTGCAGACACCGAGTTATAGGCTGCTATCTTAAGGCAATTGGAGACCAGTAAAGCTTTTGAACACCCCCTGAGCACACCCTTATAACCCTACCACATTCCATGAGACCTCAGATTTTTTTTTTTTTTTTTTTTAGCAGATGCAAAGTATCTCAGGAACGGGGGGGGGG
>BLSH010302413.1:2789471-2801006 GCA_018402905.1 Glandirana rugosa | reverse complement strand
TTCGACCTCGTCTACATCTACGTCGTCTGTTATCTTTCTAATGGGGGGAGTACCGTCGAAAATCTTTCCATGAAAAGAAAACACACATCGGAGAAACGTAAGTTATAAATTTTTCACGTTTACGTGTCTAACACCACACTTACGAAAAATTTATATACGTAATAAATAGTCAAACGAAAGGTAAATCGACACAAAAGAAATACAACATCCCAGTACAATTTCACCATGCAATGGAACACTTTCTCCATTTGGTCAAAGGGAGTCTGAGACTCACGTACTCCATATAACGGTGGTAATGTCTATTCCATTTAACTAGACTTATTTAGTAACTGATCATGAATTTACCTTATCTGTAATGGTGGCAATATACCTCATGCACTCAGAGTCTGAGGGAAACTGGTTTACCTCTTTCACAAGGTAACGTACCACTTTAACATGACCCTACAACATAAAGAAAACACAGCTAAATGGAAAGCAAACTGATAAATAATGCATATATTTAAAAAGCATTCACACCACAATCTGTGCATTTGCACTTTTTAAATATTGAATGCAAAGAGGCTACACACAAAAGAAAAGTACCTTTCTAAAAGCTGCCATGAGGGGGGTAATCTTTCTATTGTCTGCTGCATCTACATCTGCTCCAGCTTGCACAAGTAGTTGAACAACATCCAAATGACCTCCGTTTGCTGCTAGCCAAAGTGGAGTGTTCCCCTTTTTGTTTCGTACATCAATATGAGCCCCCCTGTAATAACAAAACTGTTTAAACGCACTGCCTTTTATCCATGCTGTTGAAATAATAAGAAATAGAACATTAAGTTGTCTTATCTGGGTATAAGGTCATTAAAAGAGAACCCAGGGTAAAGATAAAAACTGGAGTAAGAATTACACAAAACCAACGGTCATTTAGGACGGTTCACAGTATTATAGCAAGAGGTTCTATGACCTTATATGCACACACCTTGAATTGTACACAAATCAGTAATTGTAGCAAAGGATTTTAAAGGCAATATAATGGCATCACAAACCACACTATAAAATGAATAGCAAATATGAAAAATAGGATTTTTTTTGACTTACCGTAAAAATCTTTTCTCTGAGTTCATTGACTGACGCAGCCTCTTATCCTTGACATGTGGGATTTATGCACCTTTCACTAGAAATGGACTAGGCAGAACGTAGTTCAGCTAAAAGCAGACACAGCCACTCCCAAAAAGCGCATCCGACCTCTGAAGAGGCAGTGGCCGCTAGATACACCCGCAGAGCCCTAACCACATCCAGGGTGTGCAAAGCTTAGGATGAGGCGGGCGCGGACACAGCGAAGGGAGGACAATGTCCTCGATGTGAAAAGAAGAGACCACCTTCGGTAAGAAGGAAGGAGAAGGGCACAAACCCGCCTTGTCCCGATGTATGACCAAGTACAGAGACCTACAGGACAGGGCCGCCAGCTCAGACACCCGCCTAGCGGATGTAATAGCCACCAGGAAAGCCACTTTCTGTGAAAAGCAGCTGCAGGGAAATTTCCCTGATTTTCGAAAGGTGGCTTCTGAAGCACTGAGAGGACCAGATTAAGGTCCCAAGGTGCCAAAGGTGACCGTACCTGGAAAGCAACATGACAAGCCCCCTGGACAAAGGTACGACTCAATGAATGCGTCGCCAAAGGACGCTGAAAAAGAATCGCCAGAGCAGAAATCTGTCCCTTAAGCATGCTCAATGCCAACTTGTGATCTAGGACTTGCTGAAGGAAGGCCAGCACCCGAGCCACTGAGAAAGAATGGGGGTTCCATCCCCCGCCTCGCACCAGGCAATGTAAGCCTTCCAGGTGTGGTGATAAATCTTACGCGAAGTGGCCTTACGCTCCTTGAGCATAGTAGGGATCACTGAGTCAGAGAGTCCCCTATCCTTTAACACCAGGGACTCAAAAGCCAGCGAGGGTAAAGCAGGGTGCAAGATGGGTCCCTGTGAAAGCAGGTCCTCGCGAAGCGGGAGCCACCAGGGAACAATCGACCCCCATCTGCACCACGTCAGCGAACCAAGGAAGCCGAGGCCAATCTGGCGCTACCAGAATGGTTGGGACCCCTTCTGCCTCTATCCTGCGCAAAGCAGCGGAAGCAGAAGAAAGGCATAGAGAAGTTGATACCGAGACCACGAGGGCGTCAGCCGCGTCTGCCAACGGATCCCTCATTCTGCTCACGAAGGTCTGCACCTTCCGATTGAGCCGGGACGCCAGTAGGTCCACGTCTGGCGTGCCCCACTTCCGTGTGCAGGGACCACTCTCCCTGATCCAGCCTCTGGCGACTGAGGTAGTCCGCCTGCCAATTTTCGACGCCCGGAATGTGGACGGCGGAGATTGCCGGCACGAGAAGCTCTGCCCACCTCAGAACGTGGGCCACTTCTGACGCCGCTGCTGCGCTCCTCGTTCCGCCCTGATGGTTCACGTAAGCTACAGCCGTGGCGTTGTCTGACTGGACCCGAACAGGCCAACCGTGCAACCTCCCCGACCAGTGCGAGAGGCAAAGCCTGATCTCTCGAAGTTTCAGCACATTGGGAGACGGGGCTCCTCTGGGGACCAGCGACCCTGGCTCGACGACAGCCCCAAGACCCCTCCCAGCCGGATAGGCTGGCATCCATCTTGACCACCGTCCATTCCACGGGCAGAAACAACTTCCCCAAGGCCGGGGCCCGCAGCCACCGGGGAAGATCGGCTCCGGCGATCCAACCTGATCACCTGAACCAGGGATAACGGAGACTTGGCCCACCGCAGCAGAATTGTCCGCTGTAGGGACCGGGTGAGACTCTGGGCATACGGCACCGCCTTGAAGGTGAACACCATCAGCCACAACACCCTCATGCAAAATCTTAGGGAGGACCACCGCTGGGGCAGCAGGGCCCGCACCGCTACTTGGAGCGTCAACACCTTGGCGGCAGGAAGAAACACCTTCACTCGCTCCGTGTCCAGGACCAAGCCCAGATATTCCAACCGGCGCGACGGAGTCAGCACCGACTTCGGAAGATTGATCACCCAGCCGAAATCCCGCAGGGAACCGAGGGTGATGGTCACACTGTCCCTCAAGGCTGAGGCCGACTCCGCCCCCAAGAGAAGGTTGTCGAGATAGGCCACCACCGCTATGCCCCTCTGCCGCAGCAGAGCCAGCACTGGAGCCAAGAGCTTGGTGAAGACCTGCGGAGCTGAGGCCAGACCGAACGGAAGGACCACAAACTGGTAGTGGAGATCCCCCACCGCAAATCGCAGAAAACGGTGGTGACGCGCACATATGGGCATGTGCAGATGATACGTGTCCTTGATGTCCAAGGAGGCCAAGAAGTCTCCCTGACGAAGCGCCGCCACCACAGAGCGGACAGACTCCATTCTGAATTTCCGCGCCCTCACAAAGAGGTTGAGAGCCTTCAGGTCCAATACAGGCCTGACCCCATCTTTTTTCGGAACCACAAGTTCCGCAGAGGGGACCGGAAAAATCACCCCCTGATGGAGCAGGACTTGTACGGCCCCCAACAGGGCCTGCCGTCGCCCCGGGGGAAGCCTCAGATTGGAGGCGAAGAACCTGTCCAGGGGCTGGGTACGGAACTCTATCTTGTACCCAGATGAAACCACCTCGCGCACCCAGAGATCCGAGAGGGCCACCAGTCCACGAACCACAAGAGCGGACCCCCCACCCAAGCAACGGGCGGGGGCGTCCCTTCATGCGGAGGAGCACTTCTCCACCTTCTCGGCCCCTCAAAAGGCAGGTCCGTTAGGCCATTCTTTGACGCCTGGTCTCCTGACCAGCATCTAAGCCACAGCGTACGTCTAATGATGACTGCGAACATGGACAGTTTCGACAGCATGGGAGCCATGTCGAGGGCTGCATCACAGAGGTACCCAAGGCCCTGAATCAGCTGGTCTGCCATCTGCACAGGTTCCGGAGGGGCCTGGAGAGCTACCAAAGCCCGGTGCACAACGGCCGCCCATTCCGTAAGCGCCTGTGCCACCAGCGCTGAAGCTAGCGCCGGCCGCATGGCCGACCAAGCCACCAGGAACATTGCCTTGGACACCACCTCAGTCCTCCTATCTACCGGGTCCTTAAAGGATTGAGAGCCCTCCATCGGAATAGTGGTCGCCTTGTTCAGACGGGCCTCCGGTGGGTCCACCTTAGGTAACGCCCACTTCTGCAACAGGGTATCCTCAAAGGGATAGCGCACAGAAAAACGTTTAGGCATGGCAAATTAACCCTGAGGTCGTTGCCATTCCTTGTAAACAAACCGATTAAAGTACGACAAATAAGGGAATACCTTAGGAGCCCGGGTCGGCCTATGCGACTCAAAAGTGTACGCCACCCCCTGTGTCGCAGCCGGGCCCAGTTTCAGCGTCTCACGGATCGCTGAGGCAAAGAGCCCACCAGAGCCCGTTAACGAGCCGCGGTGGCCCCTGAGGGCTCATCCTCATCAGAGGTCCCCGAGCTCGCCTTCAGATAGCTCCAGGGGGGTCCCCGTCACAGCGGAGCCCCCATCTGGTTCCGAGTCCTCACCAGACGACGGGGGAGGGGGTGGCCGTTTCTTCGCCACCACGCGGTCACGGATCGGCTCCACCCGGGAGAGGAATTCTTCCAGGATAGCCATTAACGTGTCCAGCGGAACCACAGGTCCCAGCGCTCCCTGATCCCCACCGGAGAGCACCTGCTTCAGCCACCATTGCACCGCACCCCGGAAACACCCGTAGGTCACAGACCGGACCGGGCGCCCCACACCACCCCACAAGCTGCCGTACTAGGGTCCCAGAGGCACCCAGGACGACTCACCGCCGCGCCCACACCGACCCCGGGAGGTGCTGCTGATAGCGCTGCTGTAGCTGCCCGTGTGTCGCCATGCTGTTGTTTCGCGTCCCCCACGTGTAGGAAGCTCATCCGGCATGGCACGGCACCAAGACATCCAGGACCGCCCATCCAGCCAGCCAATCCAAGGCCAGCAAAATGGCGGACCACGCCAACATGGCCGCCGTGTACACTAGAGGCCAAGCATGTGGCCGGCTACCACAAAATGGCGGCCGTGAATACAACACGCAGCGGGCCACAGGAAAATGGCGGCAGGATCGCAAGACACACTGGCTGCTGCACCGCAGCCCACCTAGGGGTAGCACAGCCAGGAGGGAAGCTAGAGCCCTCGGAGGTATGGGGGGGGGGGGAAGAGAGAGAAAACAAGAATGGGTATGAGAAGAGGGGGGACACCACCCGCCTGCACCCCCCCCCCCCACACACCCTGCGGTGGGGGAGAAGCGTACTCACCACTCTGGACGGGTGCAATGGGAAGCCACCCGAGACAGACCTGCCACCCTGCCGGTTCGGGGGGAGCTGCCAGCCACGCAACACCAGTGACGCGAGCCCAGGGGCCCGGTCCCAAGTGTGCTGGCGGGGCGTTTAACACGCCTACCGTGTACAGCTAAAGGTTGGCCACGCTGGGGAGACTACCTGGATCTAGGATATCCAGCCTGTCACCCAGCCGGCTACTTGATTGCATTCTTCATCAGAATCTCGAGGGGAAAAAAACAGGGAACCGCAGATGCCAGCAGGGAGTCAGGTCCTACTCCTTGCACTAGGCAGAAAAAACTGAGTTGCTAAGCAGAGCAGGAGGGGTTATGCCAAGTGAGGACTGCCCCCTGGGAGGGGCTGTGTCTGCTTTTAGCTGAACTACGTCCTGCCTAGTCCACTCCTAGTGAAAGGTGCATAAACCCCACATGTCAAGGATAAGAGGCTGCGTCCGTCAATAAACAAAAGAGAAAGTAATCATACATCTTCATTTGAAATGTTTTGAGATATGTGGAATGTAGCTTCTTAATCTGTAATCATGTGAAAAAGAGCTGACAACCCTGCACTAATATTAGATATGGTTTTGCATGTGTTTTTAATATTTGTATAATAAATTCTATAATTTTATAGTATTGTTTTGTTGATGCCATTACATATATGACCTTTAAAGTCCTCTGCTACAAAAAAAAAAAAAAAAGCACTGGTCTGTCTGACTGTAGAGTAATACTAAAGTTAATTTTTTGTTTCATAAAACAGACAAGATAACTGGTATGCATTTGTTTTTTTCTAAAAAAAATAAATAATTAAAAACAAACATTCTCCACTGCATTTAGTGTAGAAAGTGTTAAATGTTTCTTCTGTGCCCTTGGAACCTATGGAGTCCTGTAGGAGTCCCCTCTATGCACGTGCTCCCGCTCTGTACTACAACTGTACTTGGAACGCTCTTGAGAGTTACACATACACTACACATACAGGCAGCGTGAGTGGGACACACAGCAAAAGCCACGCCTCTCCGCCTCTACAGCAGTGACTGGCAACTGCTGTGTCACACTCGTGCTGCAAACAATAAGTTATATTAAGTTAACATAAGTTAGATTTCCCGGTAACTATTTTCAGTTTTCCAGGATAGCACATGAGAGCTATGCTCTTCTTCCAACAGGAAATACCTCACCAAAAACACTAGAAGGAAGTCCTGACGAACTGATCAGTTATAAAAGCTGATAAAGTAGAGATGGGCTCAGGCATGCACCTGCCTGATCCCACCAGGAAACTGACACGGCACACCACTAACCACAGGCAGTGAGACATTTCCCAATCTGTGCAGCTGTGGATCGGAAAACACATCTCACTGCCTGTGATTAGCGATATGCATTGTCGGCCTCCTGGCGAACACGTCCGAGCCCATTCCTACTAAGTCTAGCTCTGGCTAAATCAATTTGTCTTCCAGGGCAGCACATGAGAGGATAACAGAACCTGCTAGGTTGGAGAGGGGTGTCCTGGAGAGCTCTCCTGGCAAAGGTCTGCCCATGAGCATTACAGAATGCCCTAGGTATAAGAACCTCTCTACAGATGGATATACAAACAAATGCAGGAGACCTAAACAGCAGATAAAAAAAAAAAAAAAAAAAAAAAACAAAACAAAAAAAAAAAAAAAACAACAACACTTGAGTATATAGCCAAAAGGAACATTTTGGGTGCCCTAAATATGCTAAAACAAAGTTACACAGGATAGACTCGAAAGGGAAATGTACATTCTATTGCAGTGAGACCAACTAAAGACGCACACAAGCTATTATAGCCTGTATGGCTTAATGTAAAGGGGTAATTAAAGTAAAACAAACCTTTTAATTTTATAAAGGTTTCATAACTCTCCCTTAATCTATCAGTTTTATTTTTTAATCATATGTGTCCCATTGTGATACTTCCTATCCCACAGTCAAAACAGGAAGTGAGAGGAAAACCCACCAAATGAGGGAATCCCTGGTTGTCACAAGAACCAGTGTTCCCATTAGAAGATTCACCCCCATTACTGTTCTAGGACAAGCAAACATTTGAGATATGTTAGAGCGGACATCACTTCAAACCACCCACAGAAACTAAAAGGACTAAGAACATCAACTACATTATCTTATTAAATGCCAGGCAATGCCAAATCTCCTTCAGAATTTGTGTCCAACTGCGCATCTGTAGCTACAGGGGAGTATAGCGGTAATGATGTATATTAGGTCATCAAGTACACCATCTGGGCAAAAAGCAACCAGTAGTAGCAGTTGTATCAATTTGTACATTGACCAGAAATACTATTAAGGTCTCCTTCACACGGCAATATGGCTGCACATGCCGGATTCCAGTGACAAAAATCAGAAGATTCTTGCGGCTGTAATGGCAGGTGCATGCGAATGGCAACGGCCGCTCAGCCTGTACAAAGTATTGATAGGCCGCACACAAGTGGTTACCTGTTGATAGAGACAGGTGTGCTAGCCTGGATGTTATAATTTCAGCTCTTATCTTCACATCAAAAGTCTTACCCCTACCCCCAACACAGAGTCCCCCAATTACACAGTCCTCTCTTCATATCAAAGCTCTAACTTTCGGCAACAGCAGTGAGACAGAGGGCGGGAGGAGGAGCAGTACTGAAAGAGGAAGACTTCTGTCCTCTCCTGAATGCAGAAGGTGGCATTGCATGCCGCCTGCCCTGGATTAGTGTCGTGCATTGAATGGTGCAGGTGGGCCAGATACTAACACCGTAGCAACACATGACGTGGTGAGTCCTGCCCTAGTGTCATTGGTTGTAATGGTAATCTCAGCCTAGACCATAATTAGTAAACTCAGTCCACCAAAGGATTAGGTCCCTATGCAGTACTGACCCTCCCCAGGCACTGAAATGGGAGTGCATCCCAGGCCTCTTGGGCAAGATGGACCAGAGCCCACCATGAGGAGAGGAACGAAAGAGAAAAAAAAAAAAAGGAAAAAGTACAGATGAAAATCCTGAACTGACCCACTATTAAGCGAAGTGTCTCCCCCCGGACAGAGGAAACACACAAACTACCCAATTGAGCAAAAGGACATTCTTTAAAGTATTTTTTCAAGGACACGTTTCCTGTTGGAGGAGCTGCTCTCACGCTGTCCTGGAAGATGACTTGGGAAGAAACCGGTGTCTCTCATTTTTGCTCCTCCAGATACAAGGAGACCGCCGTCAACATTTAGCATGAGGAGACAGATTTAAAGAGTGAAGCTGGCTACATAAGTAATTTGAAATTGCTATAAAAACTACAAAGAAAAAGTGCAAAGCTTTATAATAATTTTAAAAAAAGTGTAAAAACACCCCCTTAACAGCCACTGACGCTACCTGCTAATTAGCAGCTCGCAGAACTTGTAGTGCCCCTTGTCTGCTGCGATGGTCAGAGCAGTATCCCTTGAAGATGGCACTGGAGGAGCATTGACATCTGCACCTTTATCGAGAAGAACCCGTCCCACTTCTGCATAACCACCAGAAGCAGCTTCCATTAAGGGAGTCAGACCAGTCTGTAAAATAAACCAATATGGAAGCAGAAGACACAGGAGTTAAAGCAATTTGCTAAACCGGTCAATTATTGATTAAACAAACAAAAGGGTCTAACAGGAGAGGACAATGAGAGAATTAGGGGGAAACAAAACGTATAAAAACTTTGACTTAGAAGTATAGAAGTTAACAAAAGCCAATTAACATTTACACCATCTAAAATAAATCAAAAAGCCAGCTAGCCAATGACAATCCTAACTTAAAGAGCTTTCTTTACCTTTGCTCTGTGTTCCACATTAGCTTTTCTGTCAAGGAGGAGACTGACCACTTCGGTTCTGCCTTGGAAACAGGCCAGTGTAAGTGCTGTGTTTCGGTTTGTTTCTATCTGTGCGTTGATGTCTGAGCCCATATCCAACAGCAACTTAACAGCAGCAGTATGACCATTCATGGCAGCCAACATCAAAGGTGATATTCCCAACTTGCTACCAGTTCTGAATGTAAAGAGTTACACAAGGGCCAAGATTTAATTTAAAATACAGCAATTTGAACTTACATTTTTGCAAACAACTGACACAACAAACTGGTAGTGTTAATGCTAAAACGAAAAAGGTCATATTAAAAAAAAAATTCTGACTTGCTTGTAAAATGTAATTTGGATTACAGTACTGTACAGTACAGTACATCAGGCTTCATATTCAGAGAGCCTGGGTTATAGACCGCTACCTTAAAGAGGTTGGAAATTTTGGAAATTGGCAAAACATTTGGACATGTGCGCCTCCCACCCCCTTGATGTACACTTATAACCCTTCCCCACTCCGTGAGACCTAGGTTTTTTGCTAGTGTCCATTCTTCACTGCCTTCAAGTATAACATTAGAACAATCCATCCGGATTCAATGCAGAGTAACAGAACCAGTGGGGAGGGTGTCCTGTACTGTACTCCAAGATAATGAATTTACAGGCAAGTCAAAATTCCTTTCACCTTAACCATTTCAGCTCCGGAAGATTTTCCCCCTTCGTGACCAGGCAATTTTTGCAACAGGCGGTCCCCGGGTTACAAACAAGATAGGGACTGTAGGTTTGTTCTTAAGTCAAATTTGTTTGTAAGTGGGAACAGGTACATTTTTTAATTGTAGCTTCAGCCAAAAAAACAATTTTTACGTTTTTTGGATATCATAGGGAAGGGTTAACAATCCTGTAATGTTTGTTTTGCTGTCTATGTTTCGGTTCAGAAGATTTCACCTCACTTCCTGTCCCAATGATAATTGGATTTTGAAAATGTTGGGTTGTTGTGGAAACAAGGATTGGTGATAAAGCATCAGTGGAGACACCTTTTTCCCATAATAACTCTTACAGGAGTGAATTTCCCTTCCTAGGGGTAGATTTCCTCTCACTTCCTGTTGTCTCCCTCCGTTTGTAAGTCAGATGTATGTAACTAGGGGACCGCCTGTATTTGGCACTGCGCTACTTTAACCACTTCAGCCCCGGAAGGATTTGCCCCCTTAATGACGAGGCCATTTTTGCGATACAGCACTGTGTCACTTTAACCTACAATTGACGTTCTTTTTGCTCACAAATAGAGCTTTCTTTTGGTGGTATTTGATCACCTCTGTGGTTTTTATCTTTTGCGCTATAAACAAAGAGCGACAATTCTGAAAGAAAAAAAAAAACTTTTTTTTTTTACTTTTTGCTAGAATACACACACACACAAAAAAAAAAAAAAAAAATGTATTCATCAGTTTAGGCCGATATATATTCTTCTATATATTGTTGGTAAAAAAAAAATAAAAATTAAACAATAAGTGTATACTGATTGGGTTGCACAAAAGTTAATCGCGTCTACAAACTATGGGATAGATTTAGGGGCCTCTTTTTTTTGTTTTTACTGGTAATGGCGGCAATCTGCAATTATTAGGGGGACTACGACATTGCGGCGGACAAATCTGACCACAAATGACACTTTTTGGGGACCAATGACATTATAGCATTGATCAGTGCTATAAAAATGCACTGATCAATGTAAAAATGACACTGGCAGGGAAGGGGTTAAACTCTAGGGGCAATCAAGGGATTAACTGTTCCCTAGTTGTGTTCTAACTGTAGGGGGGATGGACTGGCAGGGACATGACAAATCACTGTTCCCACTCACTGGGAACAATCAATCTGTCATGTCCCGTCAGAACAGGGATCCCCGTTCTGCCTCTGTACTAGGCGATCGCGGGCCGCCGGAGGACATAGAGTCCACCCGACCAGCGGGCACACTCACGCAGCATGTGGATGCCTGCCTGCAACCACGCCTGCTTGAACCGCCTTACAGCTACAGCAATTCACAAGAAGAGCCGACCTGCCACTGTATAACGACGGCGGCTGGTCGGCAAGTGGTTAACTGGCTATTGCGCAGTCAAGCAATGATGTACCCAAACAAATGTTATATATTTTTTTTTCCACACAGAGCTTTCTTTTGGTGGTATGAGCACTACTGGGGTTTTTAAGGTTTGCGATATAAACAAAAAAGACCGAAAATAAGAATTTAAAAAATAAATATTTTTTACTTTCTGCTATATAATATATCCAATTAGAAAGAAAAAACGTCTTCATAAATTTTGGCCAAAAAGTATTCTGCTACATGTTTTTGATAAAAAAAATCCCAAGTGTATATTGATTTGTTATAATGGAACTGCGATAGTGCAGCTGGCAATCTGACACTAACGGATGTTGGGGGGGGGGGGGGGGGG
>BLSH010302413.1:2771304-2789461 GCA_018402905.1 Glandirana rugosa | reverse complement strand
CCCCCCCCCCCCCCCCCCCCCCCCCCCCCCCCCCCCCCCCCCCCCCCCCCCCCCCCCCCCCCCCCCCCCCCCACTAACATCACCAGTGACATTTATAAAGTGATCAGTGAAAATACTATACCAATGACACTGGCTGGGAAGGGCTTAACATCTTGGGCAATCAAGGGGTTAAATATGTGCCTAACCATGTGTAATTTGTGCTGCTTTTACTAACTGAACTCTTAAGTTAATCATGCCTGCTTTGCAAAGACTAGAAACACAGATCATTCCAGAGTACAGAGCTCCGTGTTGAATGTCAAAACAGAGCTCTGGGCTGTGAATGTACACAGCCGATCAGCAGGTTCAGGCTGTGAATCATTGGCCGGGAGTTGCTGACACGCTGCCGCATGCCCTAAACCAGGAAGTAGGCAATGACGTACACTTATGTTGCTTTGCCTACAGCGGCTATTCATCTGCAGTACATTGCGGGCGCCAAGTGGTTAAGTAGTAATTCCACTTTTATTGAGAAAAAAAAAAAAAAACATTCCCGTCAGGGCGATTACAGTACATTGCAGAATTTAAAAAAAACTCTGTAGCAGATTCCTACCTTTTGTTATTCTGAAGAAATAGCTGTTTGTCTGTGTCCATGTGCTGAGTGAATCTGTATGGGAGTGGTTATACAATTATCAATCAGCTATTGCACATGCAGGGTTCTAATGAGGCACGTGGCAGGATCTGCATCCCTTTAGACGCGATTTCCCTTAGGGAACATCTCACAAAAAAACGCAATTTTTGTTGCAGGGGATGCCCAAAACCTAACTAGTGCAAACTTTTGGGAAAGTTAGTGAGCCAATCACACAAGCAGAAATTACATTTATGGGGGGCGTTCTGTACATCTGTGTAAAAAAACACCTCCAGGTAGCCATATTGCATGTATTTTACAGAACTGCCGATTGAAAACGAAAGATAATTTTTAATATTAAATTACAGTATGACTTGTGGTGCAATTGTATACGCTATATTTTCTTTTTTGCCATTTCTTTCCCATGAAAGTGGAGTCACCCTTTAATCTTACAATACAGAACACAGGCTGGATATTTCATAACCATTGGACGCCCCCAAGCAACAAATCAGAACAATGGGCAACAAGACAAATAGAATCATGCCAACAGGGCCCAAAAAAACAGAAAAAGGTCAAAGACCCTACTCAGAGTGCCAGAATGAACCTAGTAGGCAAAGACTGCATCCGCAGAGGCCTGGACCTTCACATGGTAGAATTTGGAGAATGTTTGAACTGAAGAGCAGGTGAAGGCTTTACAAAGCTGAGCAACAGACGAGTGATGTTGGCATGCCAAGGTAACCCCCACTGACCTATTGGAGTGAGCGTGCAAGGGTACAGGAGGTACCATATCCTTCGAGTATAAGCGCTTACATTGAGTTATAAACCACATAGCCATCATAAGCTTGGAAGCAGGGTGTCCTTTTCAGGACACTGTTGGTAGGACAAAGTCTTTCTGTATAGAGGCTGTGGCTTTTAGATCGACTGACAGCCCTGATTACATCCAAACAATGCAGTGCAATTTCCTTGGGAAACTTGGGAGCAGGGTAGGGTCCTTCAATAAAGTGGTTCTAAAGTAAAAATGTTTTTTACTCAACTCCTTTCATCAGGCCTGCCCTGTCCCAAGCTGCATTACCACTCCTCTCACTTTCTGGTCTCTCAGAAGACAGCGCAGTGGGAGTCTTAAGCTGGATAACACACTATCCAATTTTCTGCAGATTTTTTTGTTCAGATTTACCAAAACGATATATAATAGGAGGTCAAACCTTAGGAGTTTCAATTTGTATGCAATCAGGCAGGCCCTTGCACTACATGGTTTTGGTAAATCTGAAGGAAATCTGACAACAAAATTTGGATAGTGTGTATGGGGTCTTAGGCTTCTCCTGCTGTCAAACTCCCGTGAGAAGGGAGCAAGGCAGTGTCATTCTATTCACAGTTTCTTGTAAACAGACTATGACAGCCAGCCACTGCAGGTGACAGCTTGTAGTTCTGAATAAACTGCAAGAGCGCTGATGAGCATCCCTGTAGTTCATTTACAAGCCCTGCAGCTTTGTATCTGACAGCCCCTATGCAGGTATGGGCTGAAAGCTGGAGGGATTGTCTGCAGAAGCCTGACCTTGCACCCCTGAGCACAGGTGCAATGCTTTCCAGGCTCCTGCAGGGAAAAAAGTATATATATGCACATTTTTGAGAGGACCAGGTTGAGATTCCCAAGGAAGCACATGGTGCTGTAAAGGGGGAAAGGGAGGGATTTGGGAGGGGGGGGGGGGGAGGGGGTCTGATCCATGAAGATAAAAATAAATAAAAGCTTTTACAAGCGAGTGTGAAACCAAAGCTTTTTTGGAATAGGGTGTACGAGGCGCAAGCCTGTCCCTTAAGAATACTCAGAACAAAGTTATGTTCAAGTCCTTAATGCAGAAAAGCCAAAATATGAGGTACAGAGTAGTCTATGGGATTGAAATACCTGTGTTCACACCAGACAAGAAAGGATATTCAAGGTAGCAGAGTTTTCTGGAAGTCGCTTTTCTGGCCTTGAGTATTTTGGAGGAAGAGTGCATGGGACAGCAGGTCTGGCCTGTTCAGGATAGGCCAAGGGTTGTCTCCTAGATGTATGTCAACCAGGTTCTTCTGTGCCACCAAAGTTTCTTCTCTTCCTCCATCTTGCAGTGCAGTCGAAGGAGCCTCACTTGAGGGGAGGCATATATTAACCTGAACGAAGTCCATGGGATTAGCAGGGCATCCGATAACAGTGCTTGAGGATCCTTGTTCCTGGCCACAAACAGGGATAACTTGTTGAACCTGGAGGCCAGGATGGGATCCTTCATTTCTGACATGATACTCCGCTTGTCCAGTCAGTGCCAACTAAAGAAAAACAACATCTTCCAATCATACACTCCTAGGTGTTCCAGAATAAGGGGATCCAGTGTTATTGCTCTGAGCACCAAAATGTTGATGGGGAGCTTTGCTTCCTTGGATGAGCAGGTTTCCTAAACTGTGAGAGATTGAAACACTCCTGAGAAGCTGACATTTGTTATCGCCATCCAGGACTTTAACATTTCCAAAGCTGGACTGGAAATCCACTAAACTAGGTAGCTGAGATGGAGTGTTTGTTCCAAGGCCAAAAGGATGTTGTGATGGAGGGGACTTGAGTGAAACAGAGCAAAGGGAACAATTTGGAATGCGGCAACCATGAGGCACTCATGAGGAATCTCACAAGGGGTTGTCTTTTGGAGCTTAAAGTGATTCTAAAGGCAGGATTTTTATCTTAATGCATTCTATGTATTAAGTTATAAAAAATACCTTCTGTGTGCAGTAGCCCCCTCAGCCCCGCGAATACTTAGCAGAGCCCCATCTCGATCCAGCGATGTCCACGAGTGCCTCGGCCGCCCCTCCTGATTGCCTGAGACACAGCAGTAGCACCATTGGCTCCCGCTGCTGTCAAAATCAGTTAGCCAATCAGGAGAGAGAGGGGGATGGGGCCAAACTGCGGCTTTGTGTCTGAATGCACACAAAACTGTGGCTTGGCTCGGGTGCCCCAATAGCAAACTGCTTGCTGTGGGAGCATTCGGCAGGAGGGAGGGGCCAAGAGAGCCGGAGAGGGACCCCGAGAAGAGGAGGATCTGGGCGGATTATTTTTAAAAGGAAAAAAAATAAAGATTTGAGTATCACTTTAAGGCCTCAGCATGAAACCTAAGAGTGAAAAAAGGTGGACTGTCAGAAGGAAAACCTTTGCCTGGGTCGGGTCTATGCCTGAAATATCTAGAATTCATCAAAGTGGTGACTGAAAGGCAGACTTTTGGAAGTTACCCAAAAGCCTGAAGAATCTGGATAGTCCTTTGGACATTTGCAGACAGTTGTAAGGAAGATGAAGCCTGCATAAAGTCATCTACCAAGTAACTTGGATGCCCTGAGCTCCTAAGAGGGCGACCAAGGGTGTTTGTACCTTGGTGAATACTCCTGCAAAGTGCAGAACCTTTTCAGGAGAAACCCAATTGTCATAAATTGTCTTTTTTTTGTTCCCGAATGAGGAATGACCTTTTTAGACTTTGCAGGTCTCCTAGTACCCGAGTACTCAAAGGGGCCTAACGAGACCAAGAATTAAGTGGGACTATACCAAAACTTTTGTGCACAGCACAAGTGAGCATATTGTCAAGACATAGCATCTGGTTTATGGGTGGCTGAGGGTGAGAAATCTTCTGTGGCCTCCTCCAACACTGCCTCCAGGTCTTCTTTAAGGTTTTCCATTTCTAAAGGAGGTAGTTCCACTCCAGACCCTGGAGGAGAGGAAGTAGCCTAGGACTTTTGGGCTCTGGAAAAGGTCCTGCTTCAATGCAAGAAAAATAAACACAAAGCATTTTGAACAATTTGCAGCCCATGAGCAGAATGAATGTTTTCCTGAGCTTTTGCTGCGATTCTCTTGTGCCTGGTTTCCTCCGTAGCCATCAGTGAGGCTACTCCACTGTGGGCTACTCACTGAGTAGGGTAGAGAAATGGGTAAACATATCCAGAGAACGATACACAGAAACCCAGGTATTGACTGTCCTGTAGCAAAATCTTTGTAACAGGGCAGGAGGATGCGCCTGAGTACCTTATAAGCGCTCTGGGAAGAACACTCAACAAGTGAAGAAAGTTAAATAGACTCCTTGGTTTCCTGATAGTGTATTGTAAAAACAAATACTATTCAGGAGACACTAACAAGTGTACTACAAGTAGTGGCAAGATTATGTCTCATACTTGCTATAGGGCTACAGAAACGGTTCAATAAGAGAACAAACCTGTTTTATTCTTTCATGTCACTGGTTGTCGCTCATCACAATGGGCGTACCCCTGGAGCGGTCTTCAAGGTCTAGGATAGATGGGAATGGTCCATTTCGCTGGACAATACCCTGTAAATAACTACAAGCATTGCACAAGTGTCACGGTGAGTCACAAGCAGGATCCAGTGCCTGAAGAACATTACAGGCAGGTCCACACAGCATGGGGTCTGGGTACGGTATCCAAGACTTTGCAGAGGTTGCACCGATGCACTGCTTCTATTGTTATAGAAGGGAGCGAAGAGTTGGTTTAAGAATTCAAAGCAAACACTAGTTAAGATCAGAAACTTCTCTAGAAGCGAGAAGGGGGTCCATCACCTTCAGGACGCTAGCTAAAAAAAAACCAAAAAAAAACTGAGGTCTCATGGAACAGGGTAGGATTTTAGGGGTACGCCCATGAGCGGCGAGTCCAAAAGCTTTGCCAATGTCCGAACACCTGAAGGTAGCAGCCTGTAACTCAGGGTCTATGAATATCCAGCCTGTGTCCTCTACTGTACAATTAAAATGATGACTTTCTAATTTTGTAGAATAAGCAAAATAAGTTATATGATTAAATGTTCTTTATATTCTTAAAATAGACTTCCCTCCTGCTAAGCAGATGTTAATACTTCTATTTGCAACTATGATGAAGAAACACCTTATTCCATAAAGGTAAGCAACGTATGTTTTATGAATATACAGCGTAAAGCAGTGAAATGAGCATTAAACTAGCCAGCATTTAGTGGTCTACTGCATTATTAATGGAAAAGTGTAGTGTATGTAAACATGTGTCAAAAACTTTTTAAAGTTACTTTAATGCTCCATGCATACTAGCATTTTTTTCTAGCTCCTAGAAGCTAAATAGTGTCCTTTCCTATGTCTTCATAGACACTACTTTAGGCTATTAGCATTTTATTGAGCTTCTGCGTCTATGAGCAGGGGAAAAAAATGTTTTTGTGGAGTTTCTTGGATCGTTTTTCCACCAGAAATGCTCCTAAGCGTTCTAGCGTTGAGCTTTTTTTTAAATTTATTTATTTTTTAAGAACTGCAAAAATGCCAATGATCCTAAAACACTCCTACAAAAATCTATTACCAGCGTTTTCCCAGCGTTCATTTAGCTTATAAAAAGGTGTGCATGGAGCCAAAATCATTTTAATACCCAGTTGTAACATTTAAGTAGTTAACTGCCCTGTTGAAGATTTCTATTTTACCATTTAAATTCCATTCACTATATTACGCAGGGTCAATTCATCTTTCACAACACAATCAGATCTCACAGTGGCACCAACTAAAGTATCAATCTGATCGCAAATATGGCTGCCCCATGTACAGGTATAATTACAAACTATACATAAGATTTTTAGAACATCTGCACATATTGATCTAGTTATTGTGTTTATATGTATATCTAAATAGCTGTAAATGCCCTTTAATGCAGTTTTATGCATGCTGTGGTACATTTATGTAGTGGTCTTGTTACCACATACTGTAGGTCAAAGTTTAATGTCAAAAATGCTCATCTCTTCTGTACACAAAACTGTACATTAGCAACTACTTCTATTGGACATGGTGCTACCACAACATGGAGCAGACACATTTAAAAAAAACAGAAGAGGAAAAGGTAAAAAAAAAAAAAAAAAAAAAAGGCAAAAAATACAAAAAACGGCACACAAGGGCACCAACACTGACATGGGACTCTGTAAGGAACATCAACAAACGCGCTGGGAAATTCTAAATTGTAAGAATAAAAATACAAATCTCACATCATGAAGGTATTTAGTGGATTAAACACAGAAAAGATAGGTATTTAACATACAATATTAGGCATGCAAAATAAATGCTGGCAGGAATGAGGAGTTATATATGCCACAGCAGCTAATCAAAAAACTGATTTTAGATATTAGGTGTTCATCTAAATAAATGATGATCTGTGGTTGACCACTATGAGCTAATGCATGCCAGCATAATTAAAAAAAACATTACTAGAAAGCCCCCGATTTTTAGCACCTCAAAAACTCACAAACATGAAACAATGAAAAAAAATTAAAGTAAAAAATAAAATTGACCAGAATTTATTGCAGATATTCAAAATTAATTGAGTGCATAGTAGGTTAACACACCTGGAATTGATTTCTGCACCCGCATTAAGCAAGATTTTGATAATGTTGACATAACCACCAGATGCAGCTAAGCTTAAAGGTGTGTAGTCTGAAACATTTCTATGCTCCTTATTTGCTCCTCTAGCCAGCAGCAGCTCTACGACCTGGGGAAAAAAAAGACAAAAAAAAACAAAATAAAAAAACAATCAGAATGATGGAGCAGTTCTATGTTATATAAATATTTTCTGTAGAAAGCATTTTTTTCTTCTCATCGAAAGGCATGTAACATGGTTTCCTGCCTTTTTGCACAAAAGTACAAGAACGGCTAGCCATGTGGAGCTCAAGGACCTCATTCATAGCAGGACATAAGATCCACTGCTGTCAACTACCAATGGAGACTCAAGTGTAATCATGCCGAAGCTTTGGCGCACAGAAGATTTGAGCCTGTTAATTCTGGCAAGCATTTTGCATAAAGTCATATTATCCAGTGTATAGTGGGCCGAGGATGAGAAATCTTCTGCAGCCTCCTTCTACCGACTCAGGTAGAGAAGGTGGGATTGGCGAAGGAGCCTGGCACATGTGGGATTGGCGAAGGAGGCTGGCACATTTGAGCTCTGAACAGGGATATGCATGCTTTGGTCAGATATTGTAAAACTTCGCTAGAATCGGATGCAGAGGTCGGTGTTAAAATAAGGTCCTGCTCCCATGCAAGAGAAGCATCACTGAGTGATTTCAGAGAGCTTGCTTGATTACACCCCCCGATCCCCTTGTGCCTGGTTTCTGCCACTGCTATCCGTGAGGGTATTCTCCCGAGAGTAATTCATGGAGTAAGGCACAAAAATGGTGTAAACAACTCAGGTGTCGACCATCCTGTAGCGAAGTCCTCATAGCGAAAGGGTAAGAGAAAGTTCTGGAGTACCTTATAAGGGCCTTGGGCAGAAGTGGTGGTAAAAGTGTGACTTGTGGTGTGATGTAACACTTCGTCACACTGAGACTAAGGTCTGAATGCTGAAATTTTTACCAAGTTTGAAAATTTCAACACCCCATAAGTGAACGCCAACACATTCCTATTTTCCTGAAAGTTTTTACACAAAAAAAAAAAACAGATACTTTTCAGGAGACCCTTAAAAAAAAGTGTACTGCAATTAAAAGGAGAATTAATTCGAAAACTTGCTATATAAAAGGTCTAAAGTGTCGCTCCAACAAAAGTACAATACCACCTTAACTGTATGTTGCTTGTCCCTATATGAGCCCAGGCTTCGCCCGCTAAGGTGGGCATACATCAGAAAGGTCTAGGAACCATAGGAATGGACCATGGCAATTGACTTGCATAGAACCTTGTGGATAACTACACATATTGCCTTCAATGCCAAGGTGAGAGCCCATTAAGGATCCAGTGCCTGATGCAACATCGCAGGCCGTTTCTCCCATGGCATGGGGTCCAGGTGCAGGTCCCAAGCCATTTCTGAGATAACACCAATGTGGGTGGATTGTTCCAGTGTTATCCACTTCACCTAGGAAGGATTTCCCAGTTTAGGACCAGAGCACTTTTTGTGATTCGGCACTGCGTCGCTTTAACTGACAATTGCGCAGTCGTACAACGTTGTTCCCAAACTAAATTTGCGCCCTTTTTTTCCCCACAAATAGAGCTTTCTTTTGGTGGTATTTGATCACCTCTGCGTCATTTCTGATCACAGCTATAAACAAAAAAAAAAAAAAAAAAAAAGAAGAAAAGTTTTTCTTACGTTTTGCTAAAATACAAATCCAAAAAAAAAATTATATAAAACATTTTTTTTATTATTATATTCTTCCTCATATTTTTGGTACAAAAAAAAAAAAACCGCAATCGGTGTTTGATTGGTTTGCGCAAAAGTTTCCGTGATTACGAATGAGGATTCATTTCTGGGGTTTTTATTTTTTACTAGTAATGGCGGCGATCTGTGATTTTTAGCGGTACTGCGATATTGCAGCAGACATGTCGGACCATTTTGACACCTTTTTGGGACCATTGGAATTTATACAGCGATCAGTGCTATGAAAATGTGCTGATTACTGTGTAAATGCCATTGGCAGTGAATGGGTAAACAGAGGGGGCGCTCTAAGGGTTAACTGTGTTCCCTCAGTGTGTTCTAACTGTATGGGGGCTGGGCAGGCAGGGGGAGGGGAGTGATTCACAGCTTCCATATACAGGAAGTCTGAGATCACAACCCTCCCCCCTGTCACAACGGAGATCCGTGTTTACATACACGGACCTCAGTTCTCCCACTGCGGGGGAGCCATCGCGGGTAACCGGCGAACAAGCCCCAACCCCCCCGAACACAGTGAGCGCGCCTCCCGCGGCACGAACGCTCACAATACTCGTAAACATCCCTTGTGACAGTAATAGGCAGTGACAGGTACTCTTTATGGAGGGATCTGGGACCCCAAAACCTCTCCTCTGCACTTCAAAATTATACTGTAATTTTTTATTTATTTTTTTCAAACGGTGCCAACGTCCCCTTACGCTCCTTGTAACAGCCAAGTGGGCTGCTTAGCCGCATTGGTTATTTTACTAGAAAACTGGCCGTCAGCTCTAAGAGCCCTTTCACGCTAGGGCCGAACATGCCTTAGCGGTAAAGCGACGCTAGTTTAGCAGCGATTTGGTGTCGTTATTCGGATGGCAGCGGGGGCGCTTTTAACCCTCAGGAAGGGGTTAAAAGCGCCAGTGCAAACTGATTCAGAAGCAGTGTGCTGCCGCTGCCCATTCATTCCAATTGAAGGGGCGGTGGAGGAGCGGTGTATACATCGCTCCCGCACCTCTCCAAAAATGCTGTTTACAGGCGTTTGTTTACTCTCCTGCAAGAGCACCGCCCCAATGTGAAAGGACAAACGTAAGTTGTTACTTAATGACTTACAGGTACTTGATTTTGTAGGAAGTGGTTTAAAAACAGTTACATTCCTAGAACACCAGGATTGCCGTCACATTTGCTTGGGTCCTAAACCAAACAGTCAAACCTTCAAATGGCTAGTGCCATAACTGATAACGTGCAGCACCATGGAAGTTGCAGATCAAAAGTTTGGTATTCTTCCGACCCTTCTACGGATGATCTCCATTAAGGCAAAAGACAGAAGCATACTCTGGCTACCACACCCGTGGCATTTCTAATCAGTGTCAAGAGTAGGTCTGAAGTGACTACTTCCCTTGAAGGGTAAACAAACCACACGTTCTTTGGACAGCTCATCAGGGTCTCAAGCCTTGCACATTTGCACCAACATCAGTCTCAATTTGTAAGGCTTGTAAAAAGCCAAGACAACTAAAAAAAAAAAGCACAAGGTTTCAGCCACTCTTCAAAATGATGCTTTACCTCCACAGTGGAGGGTTCACCTTCAAGGAAAAGATGTGCAACCAATTAGACCAATGGCAAAAAAACTGAGGTATAAGGGTTATACAGGGTTGCGGCTTAAAGCCTTTTTTTATTTGCCAGTGTACCAACCTATGCAAACAGCATTATAACCAAGCAGTTTCTGAAATCTCATGCCCCAATGGAGAAAAAAGGTTTGGACTACGCATACATTTGTGACAAGATAGCTATAGAGACATACAATTCTGCAATCTCTTCCCTGGGAGCAGATGTAGGAAAAAGTGCAATTGGATATACTGAAAACCTCTACCCAGTCATGTTTATCTTGCTAAATGAGCTGGCACAAAGCATCTCTAACTCAAAATTGTGCCCACACAATCAGCTGTCCAGTAAAGTCTGTAGCCATCTTTAGAAAATAGACTAAAAAAAAAAAAACACAACTATAAGATTGTAGAACAAAAGTACACATTGTATACTGCTTTCCCCACTGAGCCCAGAGCCCAGGATTGTACTTCCTCCTTACCGTGATATGGTACTTTAAATGTAAGATTATACAATACTTTGAGATGCCCTAACAATTTTTGCACCTTAAAATACCTATTGTAATCCGCTTTATTGTATAAATCTGGATTTTTGTTACAAACATTGCAGTACATCAAGATTTAGGTAATTACCTCTTGCCTGCCACCAGAACAGGCCAGCGATAATGGTGTATCTTTGGTCCTCTCAGACTGAGCCTCAATGTCAGCATTGTTGTCCAACAAGATTTCAACTACCCCAACATGACCAGCAGTTGCAGCCAAGATGAGTGGTGTAAAACCTTAGACACAGGAAGAAAAAAAGCATGAATTGAAATGTTAGACGATTTTACTTTTTTTAACCATTACAGTTCCTGCTATAAGTAACGCAACCATTGGTGGTTTCTTAATACAACCTGCTATTCATCTACTGACAAACTTCCTTTTAAAAGCATAAACACAGGATGGTTTAAGCCAGGGCTTGACAAATAATCTTTGAAACTAAGAGCCAGCTAAAACAGTTAGCCAGGTTTTTTTTAGCATAGTGTGGGGTTGTCAGCGTCTGGGGTAAGGCAAGTAATTTGCGCCTCCTAACTTACTAACAGCAGAGCAGCCAGTCAATAACTCAAACATAACACCGTTACATCAGGGTTATAGGCTGTCCAGAAAGAGTGACAACTAAAAACCTGTTATAGGGGGAAACTCCTTATTATACCTAATGCATCGTGACTGCGACATGTAAAACGCCCTCATTTGCTGCCTAATGCAGCTTAAGGGTGGCAAAAAAATGTCTCTACTGCACAACTAAATGAACCCTTAGTGACACTTTAAATAACATGCAAAAAAATGTGAAAGTAGTATTCCAGTGCTGCTGATCTTCTGCTGCCTCTTTGCAGCCACTTCCTGCCTACATGTGTGTCCCTGTCGGCGACTATTCATTGCTCTGGTGGGTTTCCGGTCACCATGAAATACTGAAGCCCAGCTGCACATAAAGAGTAGTAATTGTTGATGGTACACAGGGCTTTATCACAATTTTGTTGCTTAGAATAAAGATCCTGATTCTTGCGGTGTAACATTTGTCACATTATACAAAAAAAAAAAAAAAAAGGGGGGGGGGGGGCTAACTTTACGGTTTCGTTTTATATTTTTGTTAAATCATTAAAGTGTATTTTTTCCAAAAAAAAAAAAATGCTTTTGAAAGACCCCTGCACAAATACCGTGTGACATAAAATATTGCAACAACCGACAATTTATTCTCTAGGGACTCCGTTAAAAAATAGGATTTTTTGACTCACCGTAAAATCCGTTTCTTTGAGTTTATAGACGGACGTAGCCTCTTAATCTTGACATGTGGGTATGCACCTTTTGCCAGGAGTAGACTAGGCAGAACATAGTTCAGACAAAAAGCAAGCTAGCCCCTCCCAGGGGGCAGTCCTCACTCTGCACAACCCCCTCTGCCCTGCCAGTACTTCAGTTCGTAACAAGCAGTACAAACTCAGAACACAGAGGGGTGGGTGCTGCGTCCGTCAATGAACTCAGAGAAAAGGATTTTATGGTAAGTCAAAAAATCCTATTTTCTCTTTTGTTGATTGACGGACGCAGCCTCTTAATCTTGACATGTGGGGACGTCCCAAAGCAGTGTCAAACAAACTGTACCCAACGGAAACTCTCCGGGAGGCGCCAGACGCGCCTATACCGCCGCCTGCAAAACTTTGCGGCCAAAAGCAGCATCCGCAGATGCCGACACATCAACTTTGTATAACGTAGCAAAGGTGTGCACAGAAGTCCAAGTGGCAGCCTTGCACACCTGAGACACCGACGCTTGGTGTCGGAAAGCCCAGGAAGTGCTAATCGCCCTGGTGGAATGAGCCGTGACTGGAAAAGGGGGTTCTTGACCCCGAACCTCATACGCACGGGTCACAGGCCGTCTGATCCAACGTGAGATAGTGGCCGAAGAGGCCGCCAGCCCTTTGCGCGGTCCATCCCCCACCACGAACAGCGCGTCCGACCTCCGGTAGGAGGCCGTGGTCGACAAATACACCCGCAAAGCCCTAACCACATTCAAGTAGTGTAAAGCAACCTCTCTAGGATGTGACGGGAGCGGACACAAGGAAGGACAATGTCCTCAATGTGAAAAGAGGAAACCACCTTCGTTAGAAACGAAGGAGATGGGCGTAGCACCACCTTGTTCTTATGCAGGACCAAGTAGGGAGACTTACAAGAGAATGCCGCCAACTCAGACACCCGCCTGGCGGATGTGATGGCCACCAAGAAGGCCACCTTTTGCGAGAGCAACTGCAAAGAAATGTCTCTGATCTTCTCATATGGCAGCTTCTGCAGTACTGACAGTACCAGGTTCAGATTCCACGGCGCCAAGGGCGACCTGGCTCAAATGCAGCGTCTTGCGGACGGCAGCCACCAGGGAGCCCACCAACGCCTTTTCCCACGCTACGGTGGCCCCCCTGCTGCTCCTCCACCGTCAGAAGGGTCCAATTCCTCATCTGACAGATCCACGTGGGTCCCTGTGATCACATAACCCCCTTCCGGCTCCGAATCCTCCTCAGAAGATGGGGGAGGGGTGAAGCTTCTTCGCCACCCCCCTACCACGGACCGGTTCCACCCGGGTGAGAAACTCCTCCAGAATTGAAGTCAGTTTGTCCAGTGGGACTACAGGTCCCAGCGCCGCCAGAGCCTCCGCAGAGACTTCCGGAACAGACATCCCAGTTCAGCCGCCATTGTGCTACCCCCCCGGACACTAGTGAGGGCTACAGGCCGCACACCCACCACAGGCCACCCCTCAGTTGCCCCCGCACAGCAGTCGGGAAATGCATAGGAGGACCCCGCACTGCGCCGCTACCAGCACCCCAGGGAGAAGCCAGCTATACTTGCTGAAGTCTGACACTCTGCCTCCACTGCTGCTGCGAGCTCCCCCACACGTGTTGACCACGCCGTCCAGAATGAGGAAACGGCGCCAAAGCACATGCTATTTGCCCATCAGGAGACCAACCAAAAATGGCCACCGAGCAAACACTAGAGGCCAAAAACCACCACAAAATGGCAGTGACTCCGGCAAAATGGCAGCCGGCCCGAAAAAATTATGGTGGTCGCCGCATGGCCAGGGGACCCAGAACAGCAGCAACTGAGGCGGAAAATCGGCGGGATGCGGCAGGGGGAGGTGAGAGGGTCGACCCGAACCACCCACACCCGGATGGGTGGGGAAGGGGGACACCCACCAGCCCCCACCCTTCCGCACCCCCGAGGGGGGGGGGGGGGGGAAGCATACTCACCATTCCAGGCGGGCGCAGCGGGTAGCCACCCGAGAGACCTTGCGCCCCTACAGGTGGGGAGGGAGCTGCTGGCCGTGCGACACCTCGACGCAACCACGGTCACTCATTGAGCTGGCGGGACGTTTAACCCGGAACGGGGCCCAATGCAGCCGACCCCGCAAGCAGCTAAGGAGACTATCTGGACCTAAAGATCTCCAGCCTGTCACCCAGCCGGCTGCTTGATTGCATTCTTCATCAGACAGCTTGAGAAAAACAAAAAAATTGGGGAACCGCAGATCCCAGCAGGGAGCCAGGTCCACTCCTTGCACTAGGCAGAATAAAACTGAAGTACTAGCAGGGTGGAGGGGGTTATGCAGATTGAGGACTGCCCCCTGGGAGGGGCTAGCTTGCTTTTGTCTGAACTGTGTTCTGCCTAGTCTACTCCTGGTAAAAGGTGCATACCCACATGTCAGGATTTAGAGGCTGCATCCGTCAATGAACGAAAGAGAAAATGTATATAATGTTTGGGGGACCTAAGTAATTTTCTAGTAGAAAATAGACTAAACCTTTTCCGACATTTGTTGCTTACAAGTAAAAAAAACAAAGTGGTTAAACTTCCCTTAGCTAGAGACCGGACAATATTCCTTTGATCTAAAACTACTAAAAAGGCCCCTTTCACACTTGTGCGACCCGATTTTACCATGATTTGGGATCAGTACAACTTTGGTCCAACTCTGGCTCAATGAAAACATATTACAAAGTCGTACAGAAATCGCATTATTCAGGTGCAATTTGCATGAGACTTTGAGGGTTTAACATTGAAGTTTATGGACCTCTAGTTGCTTCAAAGTTGGACAAAAGTAATACAGGGACTACTTTGAAGTCGGCACGACTTGAAAGTCATACAGATCTGAATGGTGAGGTCCAGGTTGCTGGGGGAGCCGCTGTCCTTGTATATTGAGGTCTGCAAATGCAAGACATTAAGAAAAAAAAAGTACTTCCCTGAAACATCACGGTGACTGATTCACACAAAAGGCTGTGGATAATCCTCCCAAACACCCTCATGTTTAATGTGATTGGACCCTTGAAGGCTGGAAAGCCTAAATCAGTGTATTACAACCTTTGCATACATTGACCCAGCTGGCGTATGCTAGACTGTGTCCACTTGGATCTGGTAAGAATCCACTTTATTTGGTGGCGGATTACAATCACGGGTGAATGCTGAATAACTTCTGGATACAGACTTTTTGCCTAACTTGACCCAGCGGGCGTAAGCTCGCCTGTGTCCATAGTCTGGTAAGCCTCACAATTGTAGGTGGTGGCTTTCTCTTTTACGCACATGGTGATATTCAATGGGAATTTAAAGAATTTTATCCGAAGTACCGGAATACATGGACATTTTCCGCTATAACATTGCATATTGAGATTTTTTTCTATTAAGTTTTGTGCATATTATAGGTTTGGTTTATATACATTTCATACTGTATATGTTTGCACTTTAAAGTGGTCACACTTTTCAAGTGGGAACAAATTAGCGTTGCAGAGTTTAACATTTATTGCAATTTTGTCGAATTGCTGTGCTGGCTGCTTGATGGTTTTACACTTTTATTGGTATACGTTTTTTTTGATTTGCGCATTATCTAGAAACACTACTTTGAAGTCGACACGACTTGAAAGTCATACAGATATGAATGGTACTCATTGGAAATAATGGCGAACGACTTGTCATGGGACAAGGGGTCTAAGAGATACTTTGTATGTTTTGTGTTTATACTTATCAGCGTGTTGGCAGACTGTCCGTTTTTTTCTTTAAGGGCTCATGCACACAGGACTTTAAAAAAAAACAGCCAAAAAATGTCAGTAGCTCAACAGGGATGTTTTCAGCTTTTACCAGCGTTATATTACCGCCATTTTTTCCCTTTTTTAAAGGGCCAGCGTTTTTTTTTTTTTTTTTTTAAAGTGGTCTAAAACGTCCAAAAAACGTTGGGGATTGACGTTTTTGGACGTTTAAGTGTTTGAACGTTTTTACAGCTGAAAACAGTCCAAAAAATACCCCTCAGCTCTTGGGGTTTTTTTTACAGCTCAAAAACGTCACTGCTAAAAACAGCTGATAACAGCCCATGTGTGTATTAACACATAGGATAACATGATGGAGGGTTTATTGACTGTAGAAAAAAACGTCTGCAGCTGAAAACAGCTGCTAAAAAAAAAAAGTCAAAAAACGTCCTGTGTGCATGAGACCTAACAGCTGTCAGCTTAGACAGAGAACGGCTTGGAGATTAGATAGTGAGGGGAGAGAAGTATCGGGTGCCGCTCGTCAGGACGCGATTTCTGGTCGCCATGGCAACCAGGGATTGTCGAGCTCTGGTTTAAGGGTATCCAAACTAACTTAGAGGGCTGCATCCTATACTTTACACATATTCATGGGCTAAAAAAATAATTTCATAAATCCGCAGGAACGGAATAAAACAAAATTTAACAGGCTGCTTGCTGTGGGCCTCGATGATGCACAAGTATCCTCTGCACGCAGTTAAATCAACAAGGACTTGAGCAGAGACCATCCATGCATGAGTGAGGAAGCTAGCTGCGAGCTAGAGAAAAAACAAAATGTCCTGGTGGGCCGTATGTGGCCCACGGGCTAGATCTTGGAGACCCTGGTTTATGTAATCAGATGACTGAAAATTATCTTCTCTATTTACCTTCCTACCTATCACACAGTACAAGACACAGGAATAAATTCACTGACCATGGGACATCCCCAAGCAATAATGGAGTGGTAGACAAAACCATAGCTAAACAGCCAGAACAGGCCCACCAAAAAAAGGCTCAAAAGACCCAAACTTAACATTAGGAGCAGCTTGCTGCTGGAGCAAGTGACAGTAAAGATGCAACAACCGCTTAGTAACCAATAAATTGTGAGAATTGGGCTTTTATTACGTCCCACGGTTTTAGTGCGATTTGTGAAAGCACACCAAAACCGCGGGACATATTAGAAGTCTATGGCAAAGTGCAGCTAACCCGCACAAAAACCATGGGTACACTTGCACCCACGCTGCAGCCAAAAAAAAAGTGTAGCTGCTGACTTTTAATAATCAGACACTCACCTGTCCCAGGCCCTAGCAATGCAGCCTCCCACAGCATCGTTCTTCTGCCCCTCCTCCGTGCGGTGCCAGCATCACAAGTGGCTGCGCATGTGCGACTCGCACTGCGCGCTGTGAATGGCTGGCATATCTTTTGGGACCTGTGACATATCCCAGAAGATCGCCGCGTGGGAGGTGAACTTCTCGCTCCGTGGAGCCAGAAGAGGAAGTGGGATCTGGGACACCTCCCCCAAAAAATGACATGCCATGTCGGGGTGTCACCTTCCCTTAAAGCGGAAGTTCCACTTCTGGGTGGAACTCCGATTAAGGAACATTTTTATGCATAGACAATTTAGGCCATACATTAATTTATTACATGATTGGGGTTTTTGTTGTGTATTAAAGAGGTTGTAAACCTCAAAAAAGAAATTAAACAAAAAAAAAAAAAAAACCCTGCAAGACAAAAGCATAATGAGCCAGTATGCATCGCATACTAGCTCATTATGAAATACCTACCTTAGAACAATGTCGTGGATCAGCACCAGCACCCCACTGACAAAGCAGACATGTCTCCCAGAGTTATTTCCAGGTTCGCAGGCTCCGGCACTGTTTAGCCGGAGCTGCAATGACTTCACTCCCACGGTAGCCACCAGTCAGAGCACGGGCTCTGAAGAATCGCCACCAGTGGGCAGTTTCTTCACTGCGCATGCACCGATGACCTTGGCGCAAGCGTACACATTGAATATCTCCTAAACTGCACGTTACCTTCAGGTAAGCATTATAATAGGTTTACCTGTAGGTAAAAGTGGTAGTACAGAGTTTACAACCACTTGCCGACGGCTGATCGGCATTTGACAGCGACAAGGTGGCTCTGTAACGCAAATCGCCGTCATATGACGGCGGCCGCGAGATCGCGCGCGCACGCTGCCGGAGGCGCGCCCACTGTGTCCGGGGAGGGCCAGGGAGCGGCGGAGTCGATCTCCGTCGGCCACCCGCGATGCCCCCCCCCCCCCCCCCCCCCCC
>BLSH010302413.1:2750149-2767112 GCA_018402905.1 Glandirana rugosa | reverse complement strand
TTGGAAATGAGAAAAATTCGTACAAAATACACGTAAATTCAGGTGTTCACATCTGTATGCTTAATGTGTTGTAGGTGCTTTGTAAAAAGCTGTGCTTACTGCATCTTTATCTTTAGGGTCCATGCACACTGGCTTGAAAAAACACTGCTTCCAGACGAATTTAGCGTTTTGCCTGTAGAAACAGCTAATGCTATCCTAAGTGTGCATGCACATTAGGACGTTTAGATTAACATTTTAAACTCAGCTTTTACAGGCAGGGGAAAAAAAACCCTTCTTACTCACATTTTTGAGAGGAGTTTTCTGGCAGATAAACGCTCCTAAACACTTGAACAAAACGCTCCATACAAGCATTTTTTTTCTACCAAAAGAACTGTTTTTAAGCCTAGTGTGCCTTTAATCTGGTTTTTGATCAAAATAGGAGTCAGAAAGTATACAATGGTAATGGACTTAAATGCACATAAAACATGCTTAAAAAGAGTAAAGGTTTAAGGTTTTTTTTTTTTACCTTGATGCATTCCCTGCATTAAGGTAAATAACCTTTCATATTGAACACTCCCTCCCCCCTAAATACTTACCCATGTCTGATCTTGATTAAGTGCAGTGACCGAAAGCAGAAGAGTCACTTGTGCTGGTCTCAAGAGTGCTTACCTGCCCCTACTCTATTCATAGAATCGGTCCTATAGCTTCTGTGAATGAAATGTGCTCTGTGAAGGATTCTGGACCTTTCATTCATCTACCTGACCTCCATTCCTAGGTGGTATTTCATTATTCCATGTAACACATATTGTACCTAAAGCCCATCACACCTACAACTCACTGATGTGAACAGAACCTTAAAGAAAACAACTCCCGTGCTATCAAGCAACAGCCCATCATGTTTGAGATAGCATTTTATAGGGGCCAAGAATTTCAAAATAATGTAGGATTTGCAATGAAGAATTTTGTTAAAGGGAAAATCTTACTTTTGCATTCGCTGTAAAATCCCTTTCTTGGAGTCCACTGAGGGACACAGCTTGATACCACTTAACAACACATGGAAGGCAACACAATATCCTTATTAAGGTGGAAAGCAGAGACTACCTTGAGTCCATGGTCTCAAAAGAACTTTTTTCAAGATCAAATGCAGCTCCCTTCAGGACAATGCCGATAACTAAGAAACCTCCAAGAATAGCTACCTTAAAGAGTATGTAAACCAAATTATCATATTCCTGATATGTGCCTATTGTACCATGTACTTGTATGAAAAATTATCCTGTCCCTCTGCCTTCCTATTAAAAACTGACCATGCTAGACAGGAGAGCACACAGTGGGCAGTTCTCTAGCTGTGCTGGGAACTCAGCCTGCTGTCCTCCAAAACATCCATTCACTGGGAAGTGCAGTGTGCTGCGTCTCTTCCCTGAGCTCCTTATGCAGACACATACATATGCATACACACATATTTATATATAAAGAAGTCCGGGATTAGTCACACTCAACTTATGAGTGCAGCAATCCTGGACTTCTTATATACAGACTGTGGGTAAGGCTTGATTGCATAGTGCTGTTCACCCCAACTGGATAAATATAAATATAAATATATATATATATATATATATATATATATATATATATATATATATACACACACACACACACACATACATACACACAGATATGTTGCCTTTCATTTCTATGACAAGCCTGATCATGCGAGGGCAGGCTGAGTTTTCATTACTAACCATGGTGTGCTCTCATGCCTAGTATGGTAAGTTTTTTTTTTTAATAGGAAAGCAGAGGGACTGGCAGGAACACATGATTCATGGTACAGCAGACACATGTCAGAAATATAAAAAAAAAAGGTGGGGTTTATATATTCTTTAAGAGAAAGCAAAGCCAAGGGGATGCCTGAATGAGTAATAATGGGGGGTATTTGTAGCACTGACAATAGTAGATATAAGTTCCACAGTGGTAGAGGGGGAATTAATGTGTATAACATGAACTGCTGTACAAATCCGCAATAAATGAGTCAGATAAATAACAGGGCAGACATCTGACTACATGATGGTACTAATGGCCAAATCGTGTTCTACTCCTAATTGTAGAAAGGAAACAGTCTACCTAAAAGATACATTGGGAAACCTTCAAGATACTATCACCAGCGACAGAGTACGCCACATTTAAAAAGTGTCACTAAACTCAGTAATATGAAAATAGTTTAAAAAAAAAATAGTGACATCAACGCCAGCAAGCAAGAGGAAGGGTGTAAGATCGGTTCTTAACATAATCCATCTAGCCAACTAGGTAGAGGCTACGGAATGTCAGCCAACAAAGAGGTCAGTGTAATATGCTCTGAGGCCAGACCAGAGCTAAGAAATGCTATGGCCTTTGCTTCATCCCTTTGACATTTCAATAGAGGAAAGGAATAAGTTAGGGCACATTGATCTCATGGCACCACCAGAGCATCTGCTGTGACCGGCATCTGGTGAAATGTCCTTGAGGAAAATCGGTCCTTGGTGAACTAAGAAGTTACCAGATTCATAATCGGCATTCCCCAGCAGAGACATACAGTATATCTCAGAACCCCACCTGATGAGACCATTCCCCCAGGTCCAATGATGTCTGCCGAAAAAAAAAAAAAAAAAAAAGTCTGCCTCTCAGGTTCTCCACTTAGGATATGTGCACCACAGAACTTAATGGGAGCATGAAACTCAGTCCAGGACAGGATAGCCTATCTTTGTTGCCACCGCAACACTCCTGCTGTCCTCCTGATAATTGCTTTAAGGCAGAGTTGTGGTGGCATCCAACTGTATCCAGACCAGATCATCAGCCAGAAGGGGAGACCTAGTGAAGTAATGCCAGATGAAATGCTCATAACTCTAGGATATTGATTGGAAGCTTTGATCCTGAGACCAACAGACCTGAACAGAAAAATGATCCAAAACTCCACCTCCAACCCAGTAGACAAGCATCGGTCATAGCAATCTTCAAATGTAAAGTAGAGAACAACATTAGCCTTCAACAGTGCTGTGTACAGAAGACACCATGACAGACATCTTTGTTTCAGGATGTTACTGGATAATGTTGTCCAGAGAAAGACTTGTTTGCCTCATGGCATGAGAATGTTCACCAGCAAGTTCTGGAGTGAACGTGATCAACTGGGACTGATTCAAAACCTTAAGTCCCAGCACTTAATTTCAGCTCTGCAATGAAGACTGACACCAAAACTGAAGTTACACAACCTGATACTACAATTTCACTAACTTCTCCTGGGACAGGAAGCTTTGGCAGTCTAAGAAACCTGGAAAATGCCAAGTACTCCAAGTGAATAAGACAGGATCCGGGGGTGACTTCCCGAAGGCCAGGAGCCATCTGCTGCATTGTGATTGACGCTGGAGTCCTAGGTCAGAGAGAACTGCTCTATTAGCAACATATCCCCAAGGTATCCAATGATTGGAAAACCTGGGAGATGAATTAGATTCAGAACTGGTGGGAGGAACTTCGTGAATACTCCTAAAGCCAAACCAAAAGACAAAAAGGAAAGAGCAACAATGGAGAGTGTTTGTCACCCACAGTAAAATGAAGAAATCACTGATGGTATGGAAAGATGGGAAAGTGTGAATATTCAATATGTAAGTCAATGGATGCCAGAAACCTCCGCAATGAATGTAGGCAAAAACCGACTGAAAAAATTCCATACCAAACTTGAGATCATACAAAGGTATTGAGATCCTTTAAATCCAGGGAGGGATGAGTGCAGCCTTTGGGTTTTTGGAACTGTAGACAGGTTTGTGTAATGTGATTGATAATCCTCTAGTTTAACAATCATTAAATTGCTGAAAGTAGATCTGCCGGACATTGCTGAGAAATGGAAAGATGCTAAACTCTGCTTCACACACACATGCAGCAGCTATAAGAGCATGACAAATCTCCAGAAAAGTCATTTGATCTGATGAAGATAGCGGAGAAGACCTCAATGCGGAGGTGGATTTCAATGCAGTTTTTGATCCCCTGTTCAGTCTGGGATGCTTAAGGAACCATTTCAAGGAGAATAAAAATTTTCCTCAATGTAAAATTGCAAAGACTTTAAATATATCATCATCCACAGTATAAATATTTTAAAAATCTGAGAGACGGGAGAAATCTGTGTGTGCAAAGTACAAGGCAAAAACGCAATATTGTATGCCCATTATCTTTGGGCCTTCAGACAGCACTGCATTTAAATAGGTGTGATTCTGTGACATCACTGCATGGGTTCAGGAATACTTCCAAAAATGACTGTCTGAACACAGTTCACCGTTCCATCCAAAAATGCAAGGTAAAGCTCTATTATGCCAATATGAACATGATCCAGAAATTCCGCTATCTTCTCTGGGCCAAAGCTCATTTAAAATGGTCTGTTGCAAAATGGGAAACTGTTCTGTGGTCAGATGAATCGAAATGTGACATTCTTTCTGGCCACCATGAGCACTGTCCTCCTCTGTAGTGGACTACAGAGGAGAGGTACCTTCTGGTCTATTATCAGCACTCATTTCAAAAGCCTGCATCTCTGATGGCAAGGGGGTGCATTCGTGCATATGGAATGGGCAATTTGCACATCTGGAAAAGCACCATCAATGCAGAGATAAATCCAAGTTTTAGAGTAGCAAATGCTCCCATCCATGCAAACTGATTTTTTTCAGGGAAGACCTTACATATTTCAGCAGGACAATGCTAAACCCTATACTGCATCAATGACAACAGCATGGTAGAAGAGTCCAGGTGCTTAAATGGCCTACCTGCAGTTTAGACCTTTCACCAATTGAAAATATTTGGTACATCTTGAAACAAAAAAATTGACAAAGATGACCCAGAACTGTTGAACAGTTAGAATCCTATATTTGGCAAGAGTGGAACAACATTCCTCTCCCAAAAATGCAGCAACTGGTCTCCTCGCTTCCCAGATGTTTACAGTGTTAAAAAAGGAGATGCTACAGTGTGGTAAAACATGGCCCTGTCCCAAACTTTTTGAGATGTATTGTTGCCATCAGTTTCAAAATCTCTTAAAATGGTACATTTTCTCAGTTTAAACATATGATAGGTTTCTATTTTCGGGGTTCAATAGCATGCCATTTATTCTAATCTTTCCCAAAGGAGATTGGTAGACTTAAAATTTTCAAAAGCAGCAGTAGATAGAATCATTTAGATATATGAGAACAGAGTCCAGACCACTGTACGACAGTGGAATCCTTTTAAGAGAAACTGCTGACTAAAATTCAACTAGATGGAGGTGGTTCTCTTGTAGGGAAAGAGGGGGATTTTAGAATCTGATGAGTTCTCTAGAAGATACCCCAGAGAAAGCTATCCAAAACATTAGATTCAACTTAAGTTATCAGAAATTGCAACCAATGCATACGTTTCTGACTAGGACTTGTATGGGTTTGTTTAAAGGGGCAAAAAGCACAATAAAAGGGGAATTTATCAAAACTGGAACAGTCGGAATCTGCAACAGCTGTCCATGGCAACCAATCAGCTTCAATCTCTCGTGTTCAAAGCTTCATTGAACCAGCTAAAGATTGAAGATGATTGGTTGCCATGCACAGCTGCTCCAGTTTTGATAAATTCCCCCAAATGCATTTGTGCAAGGCACCACAGTGTCAAGATAGAAGAGTGACCTGCTTCTGCCCCCTTATTTAGTGTCAGGCAAGCTGCCTACAACCAAACAAGTGTATACCTTTTAGGGAAGTTACCCAAAAATGAAAATAGCACTAATTGCCACTCCAAAGATGTGAGTCTTCCGAGCCAGGGACAGGCAAAGCTGCAATAGTTCTGGACAAAAAGACTCAAAGAATCCCCAGAAAACTGGCATGACCGGGAAAGAGTCCTTTACTAACTGGATGAGTCAGATTTATCATTGCCAAGTGCAGAGAGAATGCCAGTATGCTTAAAGTGGTTGTAAACCTTTCCATACACCCAGTGAAGTGACTGGCCTCAGGTGATACACAAATGAAACAAATCCTCCTACATAAAGTTGTACCTATTCTTCCACCATCTCTGCATCCATTCAAAGTGCTGGATTTTAAAAGCTTGTCTGAGTTCAGAAAAAAAGCGGCAGAGAGCTGAAGGTACACAGAGCTCAGTGAGGAAAGCTTTAAGAGTGAATTGGACGGAAAACACCGCCTGCCCACCCTCCACACAGCACACAAAAACACAGCCGAGACTGTCAAACAGCTGGGGGTCCCTCCCCTTTCACTTTCTCTCTTGGTGTCAGGAAAACTTATCAGAAGTGACTCAGGCTGATAAAAAAACAAAGAAAACACTATAGAGGGATATGCTTTGTTCATAATTTCATGTCTGAAGTTTACAACCACTTTAATGAACTGAGAAAACCTGCATTCCTTGGCTAACTTGAGACTGCCAGGATTTCCAAAATTGGTCCCTAAATTTACCAGTAACCTGATAAAAAAAAAAAAAAATCCCATTCAAGAAACTGACAGAAAGGAACATCCTTTCTCCTAAGGACACTAAGCAAAACTGAGCAGGCATGGTTTGTGAGGAGCTAGAGCCTCAAGTGAGCTGGCCTTCAGTTTTCTTTGTGCCTAGTGACAATTTCTCCTGTAAGGCAGCAGTATAATCCTAGGTTGCTAAATCAAGCTGTGCCAGTCAGTGAACAATAGAGAAATGTATGTTTGCAACATTTTGCAGCTGTACAATTTTACCTATTCAGAATGTGAAGGTGTCAGATAAAAATCAGGCACATGATTTTTTACAGAAGAAAAAGACAATGGGTTCAAAATTGTATTTCTTTTTAATCCTCATACCTAATGGTAGCCTAACTCTGATTTTACAAAGATTGCGCTAAAAAAAGGTCAATACATCAGCTATGAAATGATCAAGTGGTAACCTAGCAGTGTCAGCAATGATGTGCACCGTGCAATATATTAAATATAGGCTTATTGTACTCACAGTAAAATCATTTTCCTGGGAGCCAGCTGAGGGACACAGGTTGTTGAAAACGTGTTATACTGTTGCGAACAGGAAAATAGGACACTAGCAAAAAAAGAAAAAACCCAACCAAGGTAGCTCCGTCTACTACCAGCATGCCTTAGTTGTGTAGCAAAGCAGTACCAAGAACATTAAACAGAAGGGTGGAATCTTTGTTCCTCAATGGACCTCAAGAAAAAAGTTAAATGATTTTACAGCGAGTACAAAAATCCCATTTTCTTTTTGTCCATTCAAGAAATCTCAATCTTTCGGATGTTCAAAAGTAGTACAACTGAGGGGTGGGTAACACAGCAAACAATGAAAGGCTCAGGGGGGGGCGGGGACCCACCGGGGGCTGACTGTAGCTCAAACAGCTGACTGAAACTCCTATGCCTGAAGTTGGCATTGGATAAAGATGCAACATCCACCTGGTAGAATGAAACAAGTGAACAAATTACCAATTGGAAGATTTGAATATCTGATTAACAGTTGCTTGATGCCAAAATCCCATGAAGCACTCAAAAGATCAAATGGAGTGCGACCTGCCAGGAAAAGGTGGATCTTGGTCTGTAAGATCTTAAGTTTAAATGAAGGCCTGGTCTGAGCCACCAAGAGATAGTGGAATAAGAAGCCAGTGCACCTTAACGGGTTCACCTGGAATTACAAAAAGGAAATCCATCTTTCTAAAAGAAGCAGTGGCTTTTTTGTTTTTAATTAGAGCTGTACATTAGAACAATGTTCTGGTGTTGAAATGCACAAAACTACCTTAGGCAAGAAGGAAGTCCTGGGCTTTAAAATACTTGCAGGATAAGGCCACCATTTCATAGAATGTGAAGTTATGCCCAGTACAGCATCCTATCTACCTGAACAACCTGGTCCTAAGTGATAGAGGAAATCATCTGTATAGAGAATGGATCAACTTTTCAGTAAGACAGAATGTTGTACTGTAGAGATCGGATGTGAAACTGGGCAAATAGGACTGCCTTGAAAGAGTACCATCAGACCGAGGACTCATGCAAAAGCAGGGAGTTGGAGGACTCCTGGAATGGAGAGCTAAAAGGAAGACCAGAGACTTTGAAAGGTTCTCCTGTGGAGCGAAAAAAAATCTAAAACCAGATTGCTCCAGATGAGTCCGTTCCAAAGATGATTTCTCAAAGTTAAGGATCCAACTTATGTTTGTAACATCTGCACAGTCAAATTCTCATTATCCAAAAGAGCCTGCACTCTGCACAGTGGCCAACAACACTGTAAATACACAAGGAGCAGATGAGTGGCCAAAGAACAGGGCCACAACCTGTTAGTGCAGGGGCCCAAAATGGCATAGCGTAGGAATTGCTGATGTGCTGGAAAAGATAGGGAAGTATAAAAAAAATTAAGCAACTTTGATGCCCACAGAAGCCAGAAAGTCTCCCTAGTGATGGGAGCTGGCGGATTTCGTAGATTCCTTAGGGAATTTTTGGATCCGAAGGAAGACATTCACAGTTTGAGATCCAGAATGGTGGTAATGCAGCCTTTGGATTTGGTTATGGTGAATGTGTCCGTCAAAAGAGTGGAGAAAAGAAGGGTTCCTATACAGATAAAGAGGGAGAAGACCATGCAGTCTGTTCCTTAGACTACTTCTGCTGAGGAAGATGGGTGCTCTTGCCACCAGTAGCATCCTTGGTGAATCAAACTTTTTTTTTTTTTTTTTTTTTTTTTAACACAAAGCTTCCACTGGGCTTTACACATATGAACTACAGCCATCTGTTCCACATGTTCTATTGGTGAGGAATTGACCCTAGCAACAGTTAAATCTTTAAAAAGGATGTAAACCCGAAAAAAAAAAAAATGAAGACTTCTACTTGGTACAGCAGAGGATGTCAAATCATCTGTGCCCAATCTTGCCACAGAGAGTTAATGCTTATTGAGGAGACCCTTAAAGTGTTACTAAAGCCACAACAGTAAAATCTGTCTGTATGTGCAGAATAGCATGCTTGTTATACTCTCAGTGGAACTTAAGGGGTTAATCCTCTGCATTGGGTGAAAATGCTCTTTGATCCTGTATGGACAGATTTCACCCTCCTCCTGCAGGGTCTCTCTTGGCAAGGCCATATAACACACAGTGGGGGTAGTAAAGCTACACATGCTCTGTTTAGTCTCTATTGCTGGAGAGAATATTTCCTTGTTCTCAGAACTAGCCAGGTCACATGATATTGACATCACATATGTGGGCGTGTATACAGGCTATAGTGGAAATCTCTTCCTACAAGAAAACTGAGCACTCAGGAAGACCCTGTAGTTTATCATGTGACCAAGGTATACAGATCAGCCAAAAAACATAGTGGCAGTATTTTAATGTAAAAAAATGATTTATAAGCTTTGGGCACAGTGGGGGAGCAGAATAACGATTTCCATTGTACTGGGTTTAGTAATTTAAAGAAAAGCTGGTCCTCTTGTCTTTAAGACTGTTGGATCGCATTTGGATTAGACACAAGTCTAATTGGCATTTGGGGAAGAAGACTACTTGTGAGGATGTATCCAGTTTCCAAAAAAAATGGTGCACAATGCATCAATAAGAGCTGAAATATTCTCCTTTAATTGGGAATAGCAGTAGACTGACTCCTCAGGGGTACGCTCATCAGTCAAGGACTGAAGCAATTCTGATCAAAGTCCCTGCAGCCTAGAAATTGCAGGAGAGTGCATACTTGTGGCAATCAAAACAAAGGGAAAAACAGGCTCCCAGAGCCGAAAAGATCCTATGCAACAGACATTGGCTCCGTCTGAAGGAGCATTGCAGAACCTTTACTAGAATGTGAGCAGGGAGCACCTGGTAGAGCAGGACTGTCCCTCTTGTGTCTAAAATCAGTCCCATGTTGCAACTGCTTGGCATGAAGGTGATATGTAGGCTCAGGCTAAAGGCAAAACTTTGATTAGTCTTGAAACCCAAATACCTGGTGGCAGGTGAGGGTCAGATGACCAAACTCACTCCAGGCAGGCAGCAGGAATTGATCAATCCCCAAATTCCATGTGGCTGATTTCAAGTAGGAGTAGCAGTGGGGAAATACTTTCCGCAAAACTGTAGGGCAGGAACACACTCAGCGCGCGTGTGTGTGTGTGAGCCTCATTCCACCCAAAAGATGACATCAGTGCCCTGTCCCACTGCGTTAAATCCTAAAAAAATGGTAGAAACCAAGTCTGCACTCAATACTCCAAAAGCTAGGCTAAGGATAAAAATAGCAGCAAGCTACAATTGAAGAAAGGAAGCTACAGTAGAGAAAAAAAATAAGTTATGCTGGTAGAGGGGGATTATCTAGGGCTGACCTACAGTTTCTTTTGCTTGTCAGTGTCCAATCCCCCTGGAGGCGGCATTAGAACCCAAAGATTTCCTGGATCCCCAATTGGAGAAGAAAAAAATATTCTTCCATTATTCAAAAATTTTTGCAACTCAGAATATCATTTTGTTTTAGTTTATAAACCTATAGAAAAAGACAGCAGTATGCCAAGCTAAATGTAAAGCAAAAAAAGCAAAGAACTTTACCCCCTAAGAAGTGAATGTGATTTGTAGGTACAAATAATGTAAAACTGAAGAAAAAAAAAAAAAAAAAAAACTATGCATTAGACAACGTTTAATTAGCTAAAGTGTAGAACAGCAATAATTCAAATAATTTAGGTACTACAGGTCTGATATTCTCGGCCTGTCTCGAGAAATGCTCACAAGGCACTGGTTGACTACCAGTGTCTAACATTTATGGCTTACGCATAAAATTTGTGTTAAAGAAAACAGCTTTTTGCTAGAAAGCAATCATCTTCTACCTGTCATTTTTGCAAGACAGGTTGACAAAGTTTGATACGTTACTACAGGCAGCACAAAATTTTCATGCTAGCTTTTCATATCAGCCCTATAGATTCAAATGAATAACGCCCCCCATTTATTTACCTTTTTCTCCAATGCTACAGAACATCTTTAAAACACACTAAGGTTTCGTGTATACTTGGCCGCGAGAAAACGCGGTCAAATTGTTCCTATCATGAGCGTGACTCTTCCGCATTCAGGAGAGGGAGGATGAACCTGACTTAACCGCAGCAGCTCCTAAACGCTGCTTAGCCTATGTTTACGTTGACACACAGGCTTTTATGGAGTTGAGTTTAGGAACTTAATCAAAAAAACACCAAAAGCTACTGAATTCAAGTTTAGGAGTTGCTAGTGTACATGAAGCCTTAACCACCCTGCCCTTTTTTCTGTTAAAATTAGCAGACACTGCGTGTGACTCTTCAATTGTGTTAAGCTTAAAGCCACATCTAGGTCCTACATATGCCCATAACCATAGCAGCACTGTAATAGGAAATCAACTTGTGTCAATAAAAAAAAATAGTACTCTTACAACAAAAATGACATGATAATACGAGGGGGCGCTGATAAGTAGAGCTTTACAAAAAAAAAAAAACAAATGGAGCTAGGAATCCGTGGATTGCAGGGTGTACTGGACCATAATCAAGTTCCTGTTTCTCCAAGGGAAAGGTGTGAAGCAGATCCATGATGAAATGTCAAAAACTTTGGGTGACAGTGGCCCTTTATATGCAACAGTTAAATGTTGGGTTGTCAATTTTAAAACTAGCTATCTTGGTGTTGAAAGTGAGAGACCCAGTGGAAGGCTTGTTTCTGTCTCTGTGCCTGCAAATGTAAGCCATCCATGACATGATCATGGAGGACAGCCAAATATCAGCCAAAAGTATTGCTACATATCTGGGAATATCACGTGAGAGTTGGTGCCATTATCCGCAATGACTTGGAAATGAGAAAGATTACAGCAAAGTGGATTCCAAAACTTTTGACAACCGTACAAAAGAGGAAATGTGTGGAGACATCGGTGGCTGTTTTGGAACATTTTGCAAGAAAGGAGTCCGATTTCCTGGACAAACTGGTAACGAGACATGGATTAACTGTTATGATCCTGAGACAAAGGAAAAGTCTAAGGAATGGAGGGGCACAGTGGTTCCCCCAGGCCAAAGAAGCTCCGTATGCAAAGACAAGTGCAGAGTAAATGGCAACAGTTTTTTGGGATAAGAAGGGAGTTCTGATGGTGGACTACCTCCAAAAGGGTTCAACCATCAATACAATATATTACTGTGCTTTGAGGAAGTTGAGGGAAAATATCAATAAAAACGTTGAGGAAAGCTCTCCAAAAAGGTGTCATCCTGTTGCATGACACACACTGTCCGTGAAACAATGGCAAAACTGACCTCCTTAGGGATCTTAGGGACCTGTCACATATGGGTGGTCCTTTTTGATGAACTCTGCTAACTCAGCAGGGATCGATCTGTTGATCTCCGCTGAGCAGGCAGATGAAAGGTCCGTCTCCTCTCACTTTGCAGACGGACTTGTCAGAGCCAAGCTCTCCTCTATGGGAGATAAAAAAAAAAAAAAACAGATCTGCCTGTCCATTTTCATTCGATTCCATCCAATCCCATCTGGCAGATGGATGGAAAATAGGGTTTCCTCCCCCTGGATTTAATAAATCGGATTGGACAGCACAATGTCACCGCTGACATCCATCGCTCCATAGAGGTGAGTGGAGGGTCCGATCAGGTCTGCCTGAAAAAAAGGACAAGTCGACCTGATCAGACCACATATGTGAAAGGGGCCTTAGGCTTTCAAGTGATACCCCATTTACCCTAGCCGCACGACCTTCTGACTGTCATCCATTTCCCAATGTCAAAAAAACACCTAAAAGGGACAAAGATTTGGGAGTGTTCCGGAGGCAACTAATGCAGCAAATGAGGGGTTACATCAGCAGACGGAAGAATTTTATTTGCAGGGACTTAAGAAGCTGCAAGACAGATGTCACAAGTGCATTGATTTCATGGGGGAATATGAAAAATAGTGTGGCAGTTACAGCTTCCTAGCACAATTTTTTCTGGGTAAGGCTCAATATTTATCAGCACCCCCTCGTAGAGAGTAAAAGGCAGGCTTGAGAAATACAAAAATATAGCACAGGAGCACAGAGTCCTCCTTTAGCAATAGAAACCAGAAGACATGGAGATAGGGTTAGGAACTATGCACTGGTTCGGATATTTTAGCGTTCTAGAACAGAATGAGAAGCTAATTCTTCCCCCAAAAAAAGTTCACAGAACACAAGGCATTCAGTAAGTGGACAAGGGTAGCTTCTGATGTTTACTGGCTCGTGCACTTTATTTATTGTGATTGTTGCACACAAAAGGTGGCAATATTAGATCTAAGGATTTATTCTTTTTTTCTAGTTTTTTTCACGTTTCTGGGAAGTAGTAGTGAATTGTGTTGATATACTTGGCCATTAAGAGACTTTTTCTTTTTGGTACACTTATATTGTGTTTTATGTATGTTATATTATCACTTTACTAATGATTGCTCTGTATTAAATTTATCCTATAGGAGTTTAAAGGTGAGGTGAAAACACTGTCAGCAATCAATTCACTGCTGGCATTTAGTGCTGATTGAGATCTGTTTATATATATTTTCTGTCTCACATTGGCTGTGTCGATTAATATATACACACTATTTTCTTTATATTGCTAAAGATATCTAATCAATTAAATCTGGATTTACTTCGACAACCGCATTGAATTTTTCATAATGATAATTACCATGCTGTACAGCGTGCTCAACATATTTATGGGATAGCCACATGACTATAAAGGCTATATATGATTCCACTAGACCTGGGGTACATTAAAATGAAACTCCAGCTTTGTAGAAATAAAAATCAGGTCTCCTGCACATAACATAGTAGACTACTGTATTTTAGATTGCCAACTTCTTCTGTTCTGGATTTAAAACACACCAATTTCCTATTTTGGGGATATAAGGTGCATATACAGGTCAGAAGAGAGCTTGCCAATTAGTGCAGCACATCAGAAACATGCTTGTTACCTTCAAAGACAAATGATCTTTTTATTAGCACAAAGAAAGGGAAGGAAATGTCTCCAGTTCCCTAGTTTTAAAGCGGATCAAACAATCTTTGCCCAGACCATGATCACTTATCAAAAATGATACCACATTTGGAACAGCGCTATTTTATTGACACAAGCTGATGTTCTACCTTCTCAATTTATCCATTGTGATGTCATTAGCTATTGCTTGTCCTAACACAAACACTTGCCCCTGCTGCTAGTATTAATGGCAGTGCTGAGAGAGAATTTGGTTTAAAAAGGTAAAGTCATTTAGTATCTTAAAACATCATAACCCCCACCCAATGGCTACAGCTTTTAATAGTTTGATCTTTTATTCTCCAAAACCACAAATTATTTTATAGAAATGTAGCATATACCACTGTTTAATTAGGACAGTAGTAGAAACTGGTTATTCCAGTTAGGATTATTTTATATATGTGTGGAAGTGTCAAGTAGAAGCTCTGTCCCTGCATGTTTGCCTTTTATGAATTACTTTGGCTAGGCTCATGCGCACAGAGCTAAAAAAATGCCACCATTAGAGGAGTTTGAGCCTGAGTGGCAGAAAAAACACTGAACGTTCCTAAACACTAGACATGTCTAACATTTCTGAGTTATTGCATCATAATGGCCAGAGTAAATTAATATTATGGCTTAAAGAATTAACACTCAAAGCACTAGACATGCCTAAATGCGTGTGGAATATGCTTTTTTGCAGCAGCTTTTTCCTGCCAGTTCAGAGGAGCTAAACAGTTGCCCTGTGTACATGAGGCCTAAAGATTTTAAGCAACTGGACTTCATAAACTGCTGTATCTACAAGAATCATCTAAAATTACTAAATCCACCACTTACAGCAAATAATTTGACATTTTCCATTAAAAAAAAAAAAAGTAAACCTAGAAAAAAATATTTTTCAAGCAAACCAAACAAAATATTCCAACACCATTTCTTATAAACAAAGATCTATCAATTAAAAGCACATGTAATAAACCAGATGAAACTAGTTGAACTATTATACCCACCTGCCATGATGTCATCCAGAGTGTCAGTAAGAGTCTGGGCAGGACTGGCTATCATTAACCCTTCTTGTGTTTCTGGCAGGACACCTTGCCCCAGCCCTGTTAGTTGTGCTTGACCTATTTCTTGCTGTCCCACAATAACTCCTTGGAGATCTGCAAGATTAGTTATGGGCCCGGGAGATAGTGTACCTGTTGCCAGTGGTAACGCTTGAGGCATTGCCAAAGGCTGCATGGGAGTGAAGCCCATTGGTACTGCGGTCTGCTGAGGGTCCTCTTTGAGTAGGCTAGTATCAACCTGCTGTAAGTGGGCATAGTCTACCTCTGTGATCTCTTCCCCAACCCCTACAGGAGTTAGCAACCCCAGATGTTGACACGACTGCTGCTGTTGTTGCTGCTGCTGAAGCTGAATTCTTTGAGCTTTCACTTCTAGATATTGTTTTTTCAGCTGCTGTTGGGTCTTAAGTTGCAACTCCCGTTCCACTTTTTGAAGCTCCTCTAGTATCTTTTGCTTCTTCTGGATCTGTTCTTCACGGGTTTTATTCAACTCCTCGATCTTCTCTTTAGTCAGTTGGTCTGCATGAGCCAGCTCCAAGGACTGTAACTGTGCATTCTTTTCAATGGCTTCTTTGATCCTCTGTTCCAGTTCTGTCAGCTTCCCCTGAGCTTCTTCTACAATGCTCTCTGGAGACTGACTGCTGATGTATCCCTGTGCATCCTGGCTGTTTTCTGGCACATGGCCACTGGACTTCTGCTTAGAAGTAGCTGTGTGAAAAAGAAACCCCCTCAGAACCAAATTTGAAGCGCAAAATGAATAGTATCCTCATGACTGTCTGTCAGACATGAGAGAAATTTTACAACTACATAATGACTATATCCACAAAACTATCACATACTTGAAAATGGATAGTCTATATAAGCAAAGACATTTCAAATTAGAGAAGAAAAATATCAGAGGAACAACATTAGGTTAATCAAAGCAGTATGCAGTGAGAAGCAAAACTGACATTTTACACTAAATTTTGGTCTAGTGGTCAAATAGACTTGGCTCAAAAGCAAGGTGTCTCTTAAGATAATTATAAAGGGCATATTACGACTAGTTTAGCAGACCCAGAAACTCAAATCCCTATTACATCATAAATGAAACCGAACCAAAAACATTGAGATACCACCGCCTCAAGATGTGAGTAAAGCAATGTCATAGCTTTGAACTTTTGTCAAAGGATTGTGAAAGCAGAGAAAATTAAAAAAAAAAAAAAAAAAATTATTTATATATATATATATATATATATATATAATATATATATATATATATATATATTTTTTTTTTTTTTTTTACAGATGTTCCTTCTCTCAGAAAACTAGAGCCCCTAAAAGCAGTTATGTACCAGAAGCCATTGACTACCTGTGTTTATCAATACTGAACATGACCTGAAACATTTGGTTTCCTCTTTATTCCTTTGCTGCAATACAGTTATATAACAATAAGGGTAACAGTTTAAAAGGCAGTTCATCCAAAACTAATATTTGTTTCAGGCAGATTTAAACTACCTTATGGTTTCTATCAGGTCTTGGAACTCTGGTGGAGAGTCATCTGCCTTTGAGGTCCAAGGCCTGCATATGCGCCCTACCCATTATGAGGTTTTTCTGTTCTTCCTGATGAATCTCCAATTTTCAATTATGGTCAATGCTTCAGGAACAGTGCGGGGGCGTCACTAAAAAATGAATGAGAACACCCAAAACTCCAAAGTGGGCAAAAACAGCCATGAAATGCTGCAAACTCTTGCTACCAAGTCCCCAAAATAAGCCAGCGGGCCACTCACCCTACCATATTACACCTATCACCTGAAAATTACTTTCTGATTTGCTAAACTACAAGACTGCACGCCTTTTTTCCCTAGCATGTATATACTTTTTAGATTAAACACCTTAAAAAGCATAAGCATGTTCTAGTATTAAGCGCACTAATACAGTCGTGCAGGTTGTTTTCATAGTATACAGATCTCAGTGTAAAGAACACCATTGACTTTCTTTTGAAATCAATCTGCCTTATGTTACAAAAGTGTTACAATTTTGCAAGCTAAAAAAAAAAAAAAAAAAAAAAA
>BLSH010302413.1:2735567-2745879 GCA_018402905.1 Glandirana rugosa | reverse complement strand
AATTAAATCAAAAAGGGTTATATATAAATTACCAATCCCTTTACAAAGGTATGGTACGGTATGAAAATTCAGTTTGAATTTTATAATAGTGGGGCATGAACACAATAAGGGAACATACAGCCACTATAAAGAGTACTGAGATCAAACATGTCATGCAAATATTTCAGGAGGAACTCTGAAACATGCTCAATTTAGAGACATTATGCAGAAACAAATTTTGTCAGCATATTTAATCAAGCACAGAAATCCATAAGGCAAGACTTTGTGGGAGGAACTTAAAAAGGAAATCTCCCACATGATCTCCCTTAGCCAAGTGATGTAGACTTTTTCTAAAAATTCAGAATATTTTAAGTTTGACTTAAAAGTATGGCATGGTATGGAAACATTTCCCTAACCATTAAATATATATTGGGAAAAACTAAATTAAATATATATTTTAGAGATGTACTTTTTGTGGTTTGGCAAGTGCGATCTAATAGCACGTTAAAGCGAAAAAATGTTAGCATGCTGTTTCACACAAATTGTTAAATATGTCAACTGAATGACAGCATTGAAAAAAAAAAAAAAAAATTTAGGAGGAATTTATTGGAGTTAGCAAATCAGATAATGAATGGTTTGCCTGGTCAAAAATAAAAATTGTGGCTTTAAGTGGAATGTGTGGAAGATTTCATTACCTAGAAATTTCTCATATTTCCTGCAGGCACTGCTGGCTAAAACTCTCTGCCCCCTTGTCAGCTATTATGGGAAATCTACCACTATTCACTCAGGTTTCTATCAGTTTCAGATTACAGAAATGCAACCACTTGAGTCTCCAATGCCTTCTTTTTTAAAATGGTGCTGAAAGAGTGGCTATTTGTCTCAGCACCAGAAACCAGCATATATATGCAGGCCGCAACATGGGTTCAGGCTAAAACCGCCAAACTGTCAGTGGCAGCTGGCAACCAGCACTAAGCCTAGGAGCAGCTCCAAGGCTTCCCATACTGCTCCATGGGCATGTATTGTAGAAGCCAATGTATACATTGCGTTTACATCTGTTAAAGCCCTGTCCAGCTTCTGCCTACAGCAATAGTTCACCGCTATAAGTAATCTACTGCTGGCCGATTGCAGCCAGCAATAGATTCTTAACAAGAGGTTATCTGCTACTGCACAGGAATGTAGAGGGGGTGGATATGGATAGCGAAGACCCCCCCCTTTGAAGAATGGGCTGCAGCACTGGTCAGTGTATTCTGACAGCGGAGGAACAGATTCCTCCATTGTCAGAATACAATGACACAGTGGACAGGATTCCCGCATCCACCTCAAATGTGTGGATGGGTTAATCGGTTCAGTAATTTGGCTGAATAAAACTGAGCCAACTTAAGACTATACTGTCCAAGATAACAAAGTGCTGAGCATTATCACCCCGTTAGAGGAAGCAAAAAAAAAAAAAAAAAAATCTATGGATCTACTGGCAGGATAACCTATGCTATAGCAAGACGACTCGAGAAAAACAAAAACTGCTCTGTTAATGCCAATGTCCGACAGCAGCATGTTTGTTATTTTTGCTTTTACTCATAGTTACACTTTAACTCAATACACTATTGGTTACCTTCCAGTCAGATGTACATGGGAAAGAGAAATTTAGTGGAGATATTTTATCAAGGGTTATTCGGTCGGCCAATACACACTTAAAACTTCAATCTCAGTTTTGGATGGGTTTTACCTTCAAGTGTATGAGTAACCAAAATCATGTACAGCTACTATTACCACTACTACGGTTTCTAAATCAAATTTGGCATGTAGACACATGACGCTTTTAATGTTTATCTTGGATTAAACGAATGAGACACATTGCCTCTAAGCAGGAAATATAACATTAGAAGGAGGTGCAAGAGGAATAAGAAAAACAAATCTCATTTGTCCATAAAGAAGAGAAAAAGTCTATAATGTTACAACTAACCTTTACTTCTAACAGGAAGGCTTGTAGACACACTTGCTGGAGGTTTGTCTGGCTCCTGGGGTGGGACAACCATTGGCAGTGCCTGCATTGGTACACGAGGTGCCTAAAAGCATCAAATATGCATCAAAGACAACTTCTAGGTAAAAAGGAAGAAGTTAAATCATACCTAGAAATACCCACATATGCTTATAATGGCCAAAGAACACTCTCCTCACAGAAAATAAAGACAGTACAATTTTGCCAAGCAGATGACAGTACTTGTTACCCAGTGGTAAAGTTTAGAATGTGTGTTTGGGGGGAGGTTAGTTCCGATCACATGTGCTGGTGGAGGGTCTCAGCCAAAAATTCATAAGTGGTACATCACATAGTTCATATAGATATACAAAAAACATTTGTGCAACATACGTTTCCTGACTGCATTTGTAGATCAAGACCCTCAATGAACATCTACCACATGGATAAAGACCATTGTGGTTTAGATGAGATAGGAAAAAAAAGGGTTGATGCGTTTCACGCAAACCACTTCCTCAGGACCTCCTTTTACATTAGCAGGAAGGAATCAATCAACTCTGAAAGCAAAAATATATACTTAGTTCAAAGGGCATTCACAAAAAAGTGAATGTACTTTGAACTAAGTAAATATTTTTGCTTTCAGATTTGATTCCCTCCCACTAATGTAAAAGATAGGTCTTGAGGAAGCAGTAATCCCGTGAAACTTGTCAACCCCAACCTTTTCCCATCTCAACCAAACCACATGTTCATTGAGGGTATCACATATGCATATAGGAAATGTACATTTTTATTGGACAACAAAGTTTTGTATATCTTATGTGAACTATGTGATATGTGCTTACTGGAGCACTATTTAAATTCCTACAATACAATTGTACCACTTTTTAAGCAGTTCTGTGTGTTCTAGAGTCACCTACTCACAAGTCTTGTCTTCTGGAATCACCGTAGAGGAAACAATACCTTGGCACTAGCCCTTGTTTGCTCCAATGTTAGTGGCAGGCTAGAAATCGTAAGCCAGCATGTGCTTCCTAAATCCTAATCTAAAAAAGGTGGTGGTCCATTAAGGATGGTAGTACATTTATTTCACTCACTACAAATTTACTACAATTTCTACTTTATGTGGTTTTAAACAAAATAGTAACTTATGGACTGGGTATAAATGTTATTAAGAAACAAGACATATATTACCCGGTTTAAATCATGAGAGGGTGGGGTGAACTGTGTAACATCAGGAGGGGGAGCAGAGAGAAGGTTATTGGGATAATCCAACAGGTAGCAAACCACACTTGTGTGACCTCCTTTGGCAGCTTCAATTAGCATTGTAGAACCATCCTGCACAAAGAAAAAAAAAAATCATGAGCACAAAGTCTGTGTATTCATGCACTTCAAATAGTACTGAACTATTTTCTAATATTGTGCTGCACCAAAATATTTTTAAAAGGTCTACCCGATTTGAAATTGCTGTATATCCCAGAGAATTCAAACCTCATACAGATATTTAAAAGAAGTATACTGTGTGTTTTAGAATTCTTAGCAAATGTGCCATAGGTTAAAGTGCAACAACCATTTAACTCTAGGGCTCTTGTCTTAAAAATAGTTTTAAAGAAAGGTTTGTACTGTCTCAAACTAACAAATCAGATTCAGGGCTGGATTAAGAGCATCATGGGCCTGGTGCTGTGGATTTTGTAGTCCCATTTTATGGAAATAAATACAATGAAAATGCAATTTTTGTTAATACAAATTAAATTAAATAGAAAGGGGGGTGAGAAATGAAGGAGGATGAGGGGAGAGAGAGAGTGAAAGAGGGGGGATGAGAGAAAAATTGACATATCAATGCCGCTGCAATTTACATATCAGTCATGTGTACAATGCACACAGAGCATGGCTGGGCAGCATTAGTGACTCACTCACACCACTGGGCTGGGCCTATCTTAAGGAAGGGGCCTGGAGCTGCAGCTCCAATAGCCCCTATGTTAATCTGGTCCCGAATCGGATTGGCTGCCCTTAATATTAACAGTCCTTATAACTAATAATTTAGGCTTAGTAAGATTAACTTCCTGATTAAACATAGTTGGCCTTACCCTTTTCCCACCCCTCTCCTCACAACTGACCAAACACTAATAGGTGGTTTGACTTGCCAATAGGAAGGATCGGTAGGTATGACAGGGCAGATCACGTTTCAAATAGTCAGATTCATACTAGAGCTCCTAGAGATTTAGGGCTCTTAGGGGTGTTTCCAAAAGGTCTAAAAGCACTTCTAACTGCATTTTTCCTGCAGCTGGTCTAACATGTCATAACTCATAGGTGAAATTTTAAGGGAAAAGGAAAAACTCTACCTTTAATCTGTGCGTTGGATCAGCACCATGGGCCAAAAGTAACTCTACCACAGCCAAATGTCCTCCAGCACAGGCAAGAGACAACACTGTGTGATCATTGTTCAGTGTTGTCCGGTTGACATTTGCACCTAAGACAGAAATAAAGTAGAGTGAATCAATCAGCAGAGCAATACTAGTTTCTGTTGTGTTTTTAAGCATTAACAAAAAGACCGCAAAAGGTATTCCAATTGTAGAAGATACTACATCATGCTAGTAACTAGCTCCTTTTCTTGTTAGTAACTAGCCACAGACTATTTTGCATATTTTTTCTTAAAATATAAGAAGGACAAAAAAAACTACCCAAGTCATAAAGCACATTATGTGGCCTACAATTTTCATAAAACGTCCAGTGTAAGGTATAGAAGTTTTAACTTAACACAAGCCAGCTTACATTAGACATGTTTGTCAGTTTAAGAGTACATTTAGAAGGGTAAAAAGGGCTAAAAGGCTTGGTAGATGAAAGTATATAATGGCAAAATAGCAGTGGTGAATACAATGCTGTCACTGCAGGTGCTGAGCACCTCAATAGCTATGTATGAGATGATAGCTGAACAATCTCTAGATTGAGTGCAGCTCCAGAGAAAACTAGGCAAAAGAACATGGAAAATCTGTGCCACATTAACAAATCTAAACATGTGGTCCCTTGCCCTGCTAATCCAATTAAAGCAGTAGTAAACCCATCCATTTAACAGTTTAAAAACCAGTTACATTTCTGGCACGTGCCGGAAATGTAACATTCCCATTGGTTGTATTCTAAACCAAACTCTCAAACCATCCAATGGCTTGTTTCATAGCTGATCACATGTGCAGCATCATGGCAGTTGTAGATTAAACAGAGGCCAAGATGGCAGCTTACTTGGCTGAAAAGGATAGGAGGGTTTACTACCACTTTAAACAAGTCACTGCATTAAAATAAGTGCAACCTACTCACCATCCACTACAGTAACAGTGACTTTTTTCTTTTAAACAATTCAAATTTACGGTGAAGAAATAAACAAGTATACCAACAAAGTTGAAATATGTTGTGTTATCCATAAAAGGTACTATCCCCCTGAGAACTATGGCAGGAAGCTAAATGTAAGCTACCACAAACATAAAGTGTCCTTCACAAATAAAAGATCTACCGACTAGGGCTCAGATAATTTTACAGACTTAAATAATAAAATCGAAACCGTGAACTTTTAGTTTAGTTTAGGGTAATGTGGGTACAATTATAAACAATATAATACCTTTACTTATGAGGAATTGAACAGTACAGACATGACCAGCTCTTGCAGCTTTCATCAAAGGTGTCCTCCCTCCTTCAGATTCATGCTCCTTAAAACAGAGCAATAAAACTTAGGAAATGTTTGAGGGTCTAGTAAAATGGACCAACGACAAAAGGAAATAACTTACCAAGTCAGCACCAGCTTGAAGCAGCACATCTGCCACATCTGTATGCCCATTTTCACAAGCATATGTCAGGGCTGTGTCACCTGTTGCAGTTGTTGCATGAACATTAGCTCCTGCAGAACAAGATCAGCCATTTTAATGATTACAATATAAAAAACAAACTATTATGAATAAAAAAAAATAGCAAACCTCTATACAGTAATGAGACCTATGCCCCAATACATGACAATTAGAAGTAACATTTATTTCCTGTCAATTAAAGCAAAACACTGTGACTTAGAAATTGCAATTTAAAAAGTTTGCATGCATGCAAACTTGTAAAACTAGGCGTCTTGCAGCTGTTCCAGAAGGTCTCCCTGCTGCTGTGCAGGCACAGTGGAGGACCTGGGATTCTCTTTGCTATTTGGTTTCAGCTCTACAACTCACAGGACACACCTCCATCTTATGCTCCTGTACTTGTATGAGAGACAGAGACCATTGGTGCAAAGAAAGTGTGGAACCTATCAGTCCTGGTGAGAGAATGATTACATCAGTTTCTTCACATGGTGGCAACCCCTCATCACCTTCTACTACTAATGCTAATTAAAGACTAAGAGGTAAAATGGCAAAAGTATCATTTGAAAAATTGATATTTCAAAAACTAAAAGATTTGCACGTATGAACATTTTTAAGCTTGCAATTTAAATGGATTTTAATTAAAAGTAAAAATACTTAAAACTAGGTTTTAAATATTGCTTTTATTATGAAAATAAAAATTATGCAACATACCAGCTGCAAGCAGATATTTCACCAACTCTAAATGACCCTCTTGTGCAGCTTCCATCAAAGGAGTGGAACATCCAAGCTCTATATCTGCACCAGCTTTAATAAGGAAGTCTGCTACCTCCAGAAAACCTCCACAACATGCCAAGGTGAGGGCAGTCTCTTGAGTCTCCTCTGTCTGCGCATTAATGTTTGCACCTATAGAACAATTGTATAATCAATACAACATTAAGAACACTTGACATCTGTAAAGCTCTTTTCCACATGCAACTCTTGGTTCTAGTTTGAAAATCTTACATACGATTGTTCACATTTTTCCATTTGGACACTAGAGCAATAACTATTTGTGGAGCGCTAAACCTTTTTTATTTTGCATATATAGCAGGTTGCCTTGTTGGGGTGAAATTCTTTCCTTTGCTGTCACCAGAACACAGACCATTTTAAGAAATGTTTATTAGTAGTATACTGTGAAAAGTTTAGAACATCTGCCAGATTTTTTTTTTTTTTCTAGACCTAGAAATCCAAATTTTTACCATAACTAGACAAACAAAACTGTCAAAGATCAACAAAAAGGAAAGAAAATACATTTAGGCATATGCCATTTATGCTCACCTTGACCGAGCAACAGTGCAACCATTTCCTCGTGTCCTTCTCGTGCAGCTTCCATAAGAGGTGTATAGCCTTCATCATTTACCTCTTCCAGGTTAGCACCTCGCTCTATTAGCAAAGCTGCCAGTTCTACATGACCGCCACAAGCCGCAAGAGTCAGAGGAGACTCAAAAGAGTCAGCAGGCATATTCACCTGGGCTCCACTGTCAAGGAGAAGTCTAGCTACCTCTACATGGCCATCCTGTGTGTGAAATACAAAAAGAAAAAAAATTGTTGACACAAGCATGTTACGCATGATGATTTAAGTACTCAGCATAAAATATTTTTTAGGAGTTCATTGAGGGACACAGGGAATCTTTAACCTTAAGGTTATACCACTGCCTACAAGTAGAATGAACACTAACAAAACCCATTGTAGGTCCCTAAACTCCACACGATGTGAAGTAAGCTGTCCACGTCCCATGATAGAACTTGCGAGTAGACGACCTAGCCTTGAGCATTATTGGAATCGGACTCGGATATCCGTTTATTCCTTTCTAGGTCAGGTTCAAGCCCTGGTGTGTTGAATGAATCACCAGAACTAGTGTCCTTATGGGAAGGTTTCCCATAAGGTCCTAGCAACCTATCACCTGCCAGTTAACTTGAAAGTTTAACTGAAGCAGCTCCCGCACTCTGTCCAGTACTGTCCTGCCTCCTGCTCTACAGTGAACATGGGAGTAGTGGAGGCAGAGGGGAAAGATCGGCAAAGTAGGGACATGTTCATGATCTATCCATCGGCTACCAGTGGACATACGGGTAGATTGAGATCGGCGGGTTGCCGACACCTAGGTTAGAGAATCCTCAATCTTGCCCATGAACTGGTTAAGCTTGTCGTAGCACTCAGAGGCCAGAATGTCCTCATCTGGATTACCTTAGAGATTTTGAAAGATCTCAGGGTGCAGAGACCATTCTCCTTGGGTCTAGGTGTTGATGGCTTAGGAAATCTCTCTGGCAATTCAAAAGAGTTGGAATCCAAGTTTCTTCTGAGAGTATTAGACTTGTTTCTTTTGGGGCTACCAAGTTTGAGGATTTGATGTAAGCCACTGCTGTGGCATTTTCTGACTGTACTCTGTGTGACATTCCAGAATGTTTGGGAGTTTTGACTCCTGCAGAGATGAGGTCACCTGGACACCGCCCTAGTCGGTAAGATGTCAGTCTTGAAACCGACTTTCCCAATTCCAGGGCAAGATCGTGGTTCCAAAGTATCTGGGAGATCTTTGTTTGGCTGGACAGAAGCATTAAGTGAATCAAGAATTGATTTGCCTTTTCCACATCTTGATGCTGAATTGAAGGGTTCTTGAGTGAAATTGGCCAAAGGAAAGTGCCTTGAAAGAGGTCACAGTTCCTATGGCTATGTTTCTGTAGAAATCGGCCAAGGGAATGCAGCAGCATACGGCATGTGTTCTCGCACCACAGATGAGTGGAAACAGGTCACCTGGGACATGTGACAAATTGACTTCATCCTTCTGAGGCCAGATAAGAGGGGGGGAAAAAAAACCCCGCCACACACAAAATGGAAGAGATTACCACAACAAAGTGAATAACACCCAATCTTCTGCCTACTAAATCATATCATGTGCTATGCCCTGCAAATAGTGTTAAAAGCCAGGAACCAGAGTACACACACAAGGAAACCCAATCTGACCTTATCCACAATGATGGACCTATTAAAGTGGAACTAAAATCTATAATTTTTTTTTTTAATCAAAAGACACTGCATATCTCTTCTGAAATAAACATACCTGCCTGTTTGCAACCTGATGCAGAATGTACATGCACAGCTCAGTTTACATTTCCGGCATGGTGTGCCAGGATGCTTGACCGACATCTCACTCCGGTCAACCAAAACAGCCAAAAACCGGGACCTGGAAGAAATCGGGGAGAAGATACTGGTGCTGGCAAGGGACATTGCAGTCCTGGAACCATTGGTGGTATTATTGATTTTAGTTACTCGAAGGTCCAGGCTTTGCATGTCACAGTTTGCATAGCCCAAAATGTATCTTCAGTGTCTAGAAAACATAGAAATAACCCACAGCCCTGGACCTGTACAACACTCTGAAGCTAAGCAACTAACGTAAGATCCAGTACCCAAAGCAAACATTACAGGTCAACCCAAAAGAGTAGGGTCCAGTCCCCAAGACACAAACCAAAAATAACTCATGCGAAAACTGCGAGGTAGCGCAAGACAATAAGCCATCAGATGGTGAGGTTTCAGGATGAAAAAGAATTAGAAAAAAAAAAAAGAAAAAATACTTCTCTAGAGCAGGAGGTCCATCACCTAAATACAGTACCAAAAAAATGGAGCCTCACAGAATGAATGAGGTTATATGGTACACTCTAGAACAGCCTTTCTCAACCTTTTCAACACCGAGGAACCCTTAAAATAATTACCCGGTCTCAGGGAACCCCTGCTAAAAATGAAAAATCTACAACTCATGATACATTTGTGTGATGGTCATTGGGAAGAATTACCTCCTTACAGATAGCTAAAAAGATCAATAATGTCATTGGGAATTTATCTGAGGTAAAAATTGACCATTGCTCAAGGAACCCCTAGCAACCTCTGGAGGAACCCTAGGGTCCCACGGAACCCTGGTGGAGAAACCCTGCTCTAGAAGCAGACCTAGCGAACGTTTTTGCCAATGCTCAATCACCTGAGGGTATACGGATATTTTCCATGCTCTATTAACCACTTGCCGACCGCCGATCGGCACCTGACGGCGACAAAGTGGTTCGTTATCGCAAAACGCCGTCATACGATGGCGGCTGCGATAACGCGCACTGTGAGCGCGCGCGCGCCGCCGGAGGCGCGCCCGCGCGCTCACTGTGTCCGGGGGGGTCCAGGGAGCGGGTGCGGCGGCTTCGATTGCCGCCGGCTACCCGCGATGGCCCCCCCGGAGCGAATGAGCGGAGGTCCGTGTATGTAAACACGGACCTCCGCTCTGTGTGAGGGGGAAGGGAAGTGATCACAGCCTTCTCGTACATGAAGGCTGTGATAACTTCCTTTCCCCAGATAGGCAGTCCCCAATACAGTTAGAACACGCCCAGGGAACATAGTTAACCCTTAGCGCGCCCCCTGCAGGTTAACCCCTTCACTGCCAATGGCATTTACACAGTAATCAGTGCATTTTTATAGCACTGATCGCTGTATAAATGCCAATGGTCCCAAAAAAGTGTCAAAACG
>BLSH010302413.1:2706383-2724250 GCA_018402905.1 Glandirana rugosa | reverse complement strand
GGGAATGGTGGTTGCTTTATTTACCCGCGCCACGGCGGGGTCCACCACCGGAGAGGCCCATCTCTTAGTAAAGCTTTCCTCAAAGGGGTAGCACACCGCAAAGCCCTTAGGGAAAGTAAAAGTACTTGGTGGCCTACGCCACTCCTTAAACACCGCCTGCTCAAATAATGGGTCATAAGGGTAAGCCCTAGGGGCCCTAGGCGGTTTAAGTGGGCCGCAAACATAAGCGGACTCATGCGACTCCCCAGCTGGATCAAGACGCATGGACTTGCTGATATCAGTGATCAGTGCCTCCACTATTGCCTTATCACGCGAAGATAGAGTTTCTTGACTCTCCTCATGCTCTGAGGGTGGTTCACCCTCTGAAAGATCCACAGGTGTGACCAATGATGCGCTTTCCAGATCTGAATCCTCCCCGGAGGAAAGAGGGGGTGGTGGGCGTTTTTGAGGAACCCTTGGCACGGGTACCTCTGCCCTGGGAAAGAACTCGCCAAACACCGCCCTCAGCTGTTCCAAAGACACTAGCGTTCCTGGGGTGGATTGTAGATCCGCAGGTACTCCTGCCATAGTATTGCCGGCCTCTGACATTACAGGCTTCCGGCACCCCCACTGTGTAACCACCACATCAACTCCACCAATCAACCAGGGAGACCCGGAAGGATTGCCCACACCGCTACCAGCACCCAGGAAGGGCCAGCTATACTTGCTGTTTAGATGCCTCAGCACTCCGATCGGAAGAGCAATGCCCACAAACTACTGCACGCCAGGAGCCTGCTGCTGTATGTCAGCCACGCTGTACAAGCGAAAACCGGAAGCCAACTTCCGTTTTTAAGCACTTCCTGTATCAGAGCTGCACTTCTTGAGCTACCACTGGAGGCCGCCAGACCGCAGGCTGAGAACCGCATGGTTTCACAAACAAATGGACACTGCCATTACACCCGCGCGGTTGGCCATGAACGAGCGGTGCTCTATCTTTCAATGGCGGTGACCCGCCGAACACAGCGCTCCGGACGGTCAGTGCAACAGTACCGTACTGCGGCTGGGGGGAGTGAGAGGGGGGTAACGGAGGCTTAACCTCACAAGGGTACTACCCAAAATGTCCCTCTACTGAGCCCCCACCGGCCGGCTTACCACAAAAGCTGCCCAGGCGCCCACTCTCCACGCCCTAAGGCGGCAGAGGGGTCCACTCACCAATCCTCGACGGGCGCAGCGGTAGCCACCGGAGCAGACCTACCATCCCCTAGGGGAGGCATGCTGCTGGCCAGGCCCTCGGACAGGCGTACCTAGTCACTGGGCTCTAGTGTGTTTTAGCCACTGGCCGCCCGCACGGAACGGGCTCTATGTGGTGGTCACCCCGAAGGGCGGTCGCATAGTGTTGGCCGAACTGGGGAAAGATTTGGATTCGAGATATCCTCTATACCACCAGCCAGCTTCTTGATAGCAGTCTTCATCAGATGAACCTTCAGGAGACCGCAGATCCCAAAGGGAACCGGGTCTACTCCTTGCACTAGGCAAAAGAAAACTGATGTGCTATGCAGAGCAGGGGGATTATATGCTGAGGTGAGGACGGCCCCCTGGGAGGGGCCAACCTACGCTTTTGTTTTTGCCTAGTCTACTCCTAGTAGGATGAGCATAACCCCCATGTGTCATAAGAAGGCTGCTTCTGTCAGTGAACGGAAGAGAAACTAGCTTTGTCCCTTAATGGTGTTTTACTAAATCAGAGATACAAACATATGGACAGTAATCGCATACCTAAAATATTTGGGAAAAGATAACAGTAGGGCTGCAACTAATGATTATTTTCATAATCGATTAATCAGACACAAACCTCAAAAAAAAAAAAAAAAATTTGGTGTATAAATTTAGGGACTATGCAAAGTTTAAATAAATAAAAAAAAAAAATAACTGATTTTTAAATGTCTCTATACAGTGGAAAATATAAAGCAGCTATATGGTTAGGGAACAAAATTTCTAATCCAATGTCAGAACAGAAGAGATATACAGTATATATACTATTAGAGGTTGAATCTGGTACAAATCAGACTCCGAGATCAAAATTTTTATCTAAAGCAAAAAAATTAAAAGCCCTAAAATGCTGTTTTGCAGATTTTCAGACAGGACTGTATTATAATATTATGTATGACAGACTCCCTTGTCATAGGCAGATGCAACCTGCGCCTACTGTCATTTATGCTGGCCATACACAATTTTTCCTTAGAAAATTTTTAACATTTGTTCAATTTTCTATTAGTGGAGTCAAATCAACGTTCGTTTGCGACCACAGTGACAGGAAAATATGAAGGAGCAGAATAGAAAACTTTGAGGGTGAAGGAATTTTCAGACCGTGTATGTGCTTTTCATTCGAGAATTGCATTAATAAGTTAATTTATGTGAAACATTAATAAATTATATATATATACACACACACACACACACACACACACACACACACACACACTAGAGCTGCATAATTAATCGTAAGAAAATCGCGATCTCGATCAGGCATTACCGCGATTTTCAGTGCAGATAATGGAGTCCAACTTGCAGGGCGACTCAGCGCGACTTGACTGTAATAAAAGTCAATGCAAGTCGCCTGAAGTCTTTTCTAAGTCGGAGCGACTTCAGTCTTTGGGCAGACTGCCAAGTCTGGGCAGAGAGCCAAGTTCTGAAGTCACTGTTGATAAAAGAAGCTACAAGAGATACAATGTAATTACTTCAAAGGAATGAACTCCAGTGCATAGAAGATGTTTTGTTTAACCATTTAAAGACAATCTTTTCGGATTTGCTGCTTACAAATAAAAATCCAGTATATTTTGCTAGAAAAGGACTCAGAACCCCCAAACATTATATATTTTTTTTAGCAGAGACCTTAGAGAATAAGATGGCGGTTGTTGCAATATTTTATGTCACACGGTATTTGCGCAGCGGTCTTTAAAACACAAATTCTTTGGAAAAATGACACTATAAAAAAAAATAAAAAATAAATAAAAACAGTGCTGTTAGCCCAATTTTTTTGTATATGTAAGATGTTACGTCGCGAGAATCGTGATCTTTATTCTAAGCAAAAAAATCTTGATTCTCATTTTGGCCAGAATCATGCAGCTCTAATACACACACACACGTAGGATATATGGGTATTTTAACTGGGAGTCAGACATGAAACTATATGAAGGGTGGTGAAGGAATATAAACATATTTTTTTTTTTTTTTTTTTTTTTAAATAAAAGTAGTACTGAAGGCTGGGACTTTTTTTCATGGACATCATTTTAAATAGAACACAAAATACTGGTAAACAATTACTTTAAAGGGGTTGTAAACCCTCACAGTTTTTCACATGAATGCATTCAAGTGAAAAACCTTTTCGGTTGCAGCTGCCCCCAGTGCCCCCCGTTTACATGATTGTTGCCGCGCCAGGGCACATCCGCTCCAGTCCGTGTCTCGGGTCCTCATTGGTTGGATCAATAGCAGCACAGCCATTGGCTTCTGTTGCTGTCACTCAAATCCAATGACGCAGGAGCTGGGGGGCGGGGTCAAGTCTCGCTGTCCATGTCAAGGGACGCAGAAGCAGGACTCGGGAGCGCACCCGCACGGGTGACCCCAAGGGAAAGCACGGGGACCCCAGAAGAGGAGGAACGGGGCCACTGTGCAAAACCCTTGCACAGAGGACATAAGTATGACATGTTTGTTCTTTAAAAAAGGAAAAAGCTGAACCTTTACAAATCACTTTAAATGTTATTGTAATGCCTCATATTACCTCCAATCTATCAGCCTCCACCCTCTCTGGGTTTAGAAGCTAATCTTCCCTGCACAGAGCCTTAGGCTTTCACACTGGGGCCCTGGGGGCGGTAACGGTAACATGCCGCTAGTTTTAGAGGCACTTTACCACTGTTCTAGCGAAGCTTTGGTGCCGCTATTCATTAAAACCACCGGCACGCGGCACTTCCGAATCAGTGTTCAGCGGCTTCGGAAGCGCTCCCCATTCATTTCAATGGGCAGGAGCGGTGGAGGAGCGGTATATACACTGCTCCCGCACCGCCCCAAAGATGCTGCTTGCAGGACTTTTTTATTCTGTCCTGCAAGCCCACTGCCCCAGTGTGAAAGTACTCAGGCGCTTTTTGCATGTGCTATTTGTATCGCTAAAGCGCCTGAAAAACCGCCCAGTGTGAAAAGGGTCTAAAAGTCATTGTAGACTATGGGTTTTTAATTTTTAAAACCAAACATGTCACACTTATCTGCTGTGTAATGGTTTTGCACAGAGCAGCCCCGATTCTCCTCTTACTGACACATCTGGCTCCTCCTGCCTTCAGAGTGCTCCTATAGCAAGGTAAAAAAAACTTCTGCCTTTAAAACCACCAACTTCCTTCTCTTGCCCAGGACTACATGCCCCTTGAAGCATTGCTCCTCACACATTCACAAGCTTTCTAACATGTAAAAAAATAATGCATTCTGTATGCAGGACAACTAATCGGCTGACCAACTAATCGATTATGAAAATAGTTGACAACTATTTTCATAATCGATTATGCAGATTCCTGGTTTCAGCCCTAACCAATAGAATGCCATACCAGAACAAAAAGTTTACTGTACACATATTGTCTTCCAAAATGTTTGTATATATTGGAAAAGCATCACAAAGCAGGCAAAAGCCATGATTTTAATATTGACATAAGAGTTACAGTAAATATATAATTTTACAGGAGCCACTGTCTGCACCTTACTCCTGAAACACAGATTTGGGGGGTAAATGTTAGAATTTCACCTGAGTAGCCTCTCTATTTAATTAAATTTTTAGCAAAAACAGGTCAAAAATATAAAGCAATACCTACCTTTATAGCATGCCAAAGTAAGTGCACTCTCTTTAAATTCATTGGAATGGGTATTGATTCCAGCTCCATTCTCGAGAAGGACCCTGGCCACCTCCACATGACCAGCACTTCCTGCTTCCATAAGAGGTGTGTGACCATTCTCATTGTGGTCCTCAATACTAGCACCTGATTCCAGCAGCACCTTAACAACATCTACATAGCCACCAGCACAGGCATATGTAAGTGCTGTGTTTCCTTATTGGAAAAAAAAAAAAAAATGAATCCAAACTTGTTTAAAGCAACTTAGTTAGGCAGAAAAATGGAAAATCTAAATGAAAAATCAAACTTATAAATGGCGTACCTGTGGATGACTGGGAGTTCACATCAGCATCGTGGGCTAGTAGCAGCTTCACAATTTCAACATGCCCCCCATTAGCAGCAGCCATCAAAGGAGTAATATCTCCTTTTATACCTCGGTCTTCTACATTAGCATGCATAGCCAAAAGAACCTTAAAACATAGAATGTAACAATTAGTTGTACAAATGAAACCTATGAAATTAGAAATTAATTTAACCACCTCAAGACCAGACTCTTTCATCTCCTTCCTGCCCAGATCGTTTTTTAATTGTCAGCACTATCACACTTTGAATGACAATTACTCAGTCATGCCCCGCTGTACCCAAATGTCTTATTGGACACAGTGATCACATGGTACCAGGGTCAAATCACAACTCGGTTCCCCCAGGGGGGGGTACATCCTCCCAAAACGAAACTGCTCCCACGCAGCCCCTTTAAGTGCACTGGCTCGGTGGGAGGTGGTTAAAGTGATTTTCATTAGGCTGGATCCTGGAATTTCAACATACAACGGAAAAGCAGGTTTCCAAAGTTGCTAGAGTATAGTATTTTTCTTGTCAGAAATCATTACCTCAGCGCCCAAACCAGGATACACTATATGGCAGTCCAAACTTTTAAAGTTAATCTGTCAAGCACATTGAAACCTATGAAACACAAGAACCACAAAACATTTGCATTTGTTAGCCATAAAACATCTCGGTGAAATTCTGACAAGGTAATAAACCTTGTGTGTGCTGCTCCCCTTCTACTCACCTGAGCCCCCTCTTGATCCAGCGATGTCCCCTGGAGCCCCAGGTATCTCTCTCCTCAATGGCTTACAGAGAATTGGGAGCTATTGGCCCCCACTGCTGTCAAACACAGCCAGTGAGCCAATGAGGAGAGAATGGCAGGGGGTTAGGCGAGGTCGAGCCGAAGCTCTGTGTGTCCTATGGAGCAAGTGGCTTGCTATTGGGGGCACTGGTCAAGGGGGAGAAGCCAGGAACACCAGCGGGGGATCCAAGAGGGAGATTGGGGCTGCTCTGTGCAAAACCATTAAGTATAACATATTAATTAAAAAAAGAAAAAATATACCACTTAAGGGCAGGTTCAAACTACCTGTAGAGAAAAACCATGCAGTTTTTCTCTGCGAACAGTGATCGCAGCTGGGGAGCAGTGCCTTGCATTTTTACAATGCAAGGCACCACTTCCCCTTTTTTCTTCTAAACTATAATGGAATTTCACTCAGCTGCCATGCATGGAAACACCCGGACATGCAGACAACTGCAGAGTGGTGCAGAAAAATGCAACATGTCTGCATCTTTAAGGATTGCCATGCCCCACAGCGTGGAAGTGCAAACAAGGCACTTTCGGAGAGCAGAAAAACAGCTCTCTAAAGTAGCAACCTGCCCTATGGAATTAACTGGTTAGGATTTGGGACTAAGCCCTACTATTCTCCTATCCAATAAGGACGTCTTATTGCCCCCCAATATGGTTGATGACAAAGTTGAGGGGGAGGATCTGTGGGCACAATTTACCCTGAAGTCAAGACGATTAAGCACTTTTGAAAGGAAAAGCAACTAGTTTTAGAGCTGTTCACATAGGAGAATTTACTGATACATGTAACACCAGGCATCTTTGATGTCTATTAGGACACTTATTTTCCATAGGGTCCTTTCACATGGGCTTTCCGAGTATAGGGTCCGTTTTTGCTCAGCGAGGATCGATCTGCTGATCCCCGCTGAGCCAACGGATGACAGATCCGTCTGTTCACTAAGCGGAAATAGAATGGTCAGAGTGCTGCTCTCCTCTATGGAGATCAGATGAAAACGGACCAGCTGTCCATTTTCATCCAATTCGGTCATACAGACGGACGGAAAATAGCATTTCCATCCGTCTATTTCATGGACAGGATCGGAGAGCGGCGGATGACAGCGGACATGTCTTCGCCAAAACCCTGCCGCTGCAAGGAGCATCTGTTCGGGTCTGCCTGTAAAACGGACAGGTGGACCTGAACAGAAAGCCCGTGTGAAGAGGGCCTTTAAAAAAAGGGATTTTATTAAAACTTACCGTAAAATCCTTTTCTCCGAGTTCACTGACAGACGCAGCTCTTCATTGACTTGTGGGTTTATGCTTGTCCCACTAGGAGTTAACTAGGCAGGGAAAAGAACAGCTGACCCCTCCCATGGGGCCGTCCTCTCTTCCCACATAAACCCTGCACATAGCATAACTCAGCAGTTTGTACACAAGCCATAAAGAAAAACAGAGCACAGAGGGGTGGGGGTGCTGCGTCTGTCAGTGAACTCGGAGAAAAGGATTTTACAGTAAGTTTTAATAAAATCCCTTTTTCTCCTACGTTCACTGACAGACGCAGCTCTTCATTGACTTGTGGGGATGTCCCCAAGCTGTGTCAAAAAAGAGGGGTGGGTAAACGATAACAACTGTACCCTACAGAACCTTTTAAGGAGACGCCAGACGCGCCTACACTGCCGCCTGCAAAACTTTGTGGCCAAAAGCAGCATCCGAAGATGCTAACACATCAACCTTATAAAACTTAGTGAAACTGTGTACCGAGACCCAAGTGGCCGCCTTGCACACCTGTGACACCGAGGCCTGGTGTCTGAAAGCCCAGGAAGTGCTAACAGCCCTGGTAAAATGAGCCGTGACCGGAAAGGGGAGAACTTTGCCCCGAACGGAATATGTGCGAGTCACGGTCTGTCTAATCCAAATAGAGATAGTAGCCGCCGAGGCCGCCAAACCTTAGCGCGGACCCTCTGTCAGCACAAATAAGGCATCAGACTTCCGAAAAGAAGCTGTAGCAGCTAAATACACTCGTAAGGCCCTCACTACGTCCAAGGCATGCAACTCAATTTCTCGTGGGTGCGATGGACGTGGGCACAAAGAAGGAAGAATAATATCTTTGTTAATGTGAAAAGAAGAAACCACCTTCGGAAGAAACGAAGGAGATGGTCGCAATACCGCCTTGTCCTTGTGCAGGACTAGGTAGGGAGACTTGCACGACAGTGCTGCCAACTCAGACACCTGTCTGGCGGAAGTGATGGCTACCAAGAAGGCCACCTTCTGCGACAGCAGTTGTAATGAAATCTCCCTGATTTTTTCATAGGGCGATTTCTGAAGTACAGAAAACACCAAATTCAAATCCCAGGGGGCCATCGGGGCCTTCACCCGAGGCGCCACATGTCGCACAGCTTGTACAAAGGTACGAATCAGTGAGTGTGAAGCCAAAGGTCTCTGAAAAAGAACCGCCAGAGCCGATATCTGGCCCTTGAGAGTACTCAAAGCCAGCTTTTTGTTCAGGGCCTTGTTGCAAAAAAGTCAGGACCCTAGACACCACATAAGAGCGAGGGTTATGACCCTCTGCTTCGCGCCAAGCTATGTAAACCTTCCAAGTGCGGTGGTATATCTTGCGAGAAGTATACTTGCGAGCCTTTAACAAGGTAGGGATCACGGAGTCAGCGACTCCCCTGTCCCTCAGCACCTGGGACTCAATAGCCAGGCCGTCAAAGCCAGCGAGGGTAAAGCAGGGTGCAAGATGGGCCCCTGAGACAGTAGATCGTCTCGCAGCGGAAGCCGCCAGGGAACGTCTGCCACCATTTGCACCACCTCCGCTACTACTCTGCGTAGCAATCGCGGTAGAAGTTTTATCGGAGGGAACACATACAGAAGGCGATAACGGCCCCAGGGGGCCACCAGAGCGTCCGTGGCCACTGCCAATGGATCCTTCGTTCTGGACACAAAGGTCCTCACCTTGTGATTGAACCGAGATGCCAGGAGATCCACGTCCGGCGTCCCCCATCTGTGGCAAATCTGGTTGAACACCTCCGGATGGAGAGACCACTCTCCCGGGTCCAGCGCCTGGCGACTGAGCAAGTCTGCCTGCCAGTTTTCCACACCTGGAATGTAAATGGCGGAGATTGCCGGAACGTGACGTTCCGCCCAACGCAGTATCAGAGCTGCCTCCGCCGCAGCTGCTGGACTCCTCGTGCCGCCCTGATGGTTCACATATGCCACTGCCGTGGAATTGTCCGACTGAATTCGAATCGGACGACCCTGTAACCTCACTGTCCAGTGAGATAGGCATAGTCTGATTGCTCTTAGCTCCAGCACATTGATGGGGAGACGAGCTTCCTGTGTTGACCAACGGCCCTGGGCAGATAGCTGCCCCAGGATCCCGCCCCAACCTGAAAGGCTGGCATCCGTGGTGATGAGCACGCACTGAAGGGGCAGGAACGACGGAGTCAACGTCGAGTCCCGAAGCCACCAGGTCAGAGATGCCCTGGTCTGGGAGTTCAGGCGGATAGGTAGGTCCAAGGACCGGGGAGACCTGTCCCACCAAGACAGAATCGCTTGCTGGAGAAGTCGAGTGTGTCTCTGGGCGTGAGGTATCGCCTCGAAAGTCGAGACCATGAGCCCCAGCACCCGCATACAGAATCGTAATGAAGACCGTCGGTGTGACAGCAGGGACCACACCGCAGACTGCAGCGACAGCAACTTGGCCGGAGGAAGGAACACCTTCTCCTGCTCTGTGTCTAGAATCAGACCCAGATACTCCAGGCGACGAGATGGAGAGACCGTCGACTTCTGCAGGTTGAGCAACCAGCCGAAGTCCTGTAGCAAGGTCATGGTGATTCTCACATTCTCCTCCAGAGCCAAGGCGGACTCCACTCTCAGGAGCAGGTCGTCGAGGTAGGCTACTACCGCAATGCCTCTTTGTCGCAGTAACGCCAGTATCGGAGAAACCACTTTTGTGAAGACTCGAGGGGCTGACGCCAGACCGAAAGGGAGTGCAACAAATTGATAATGGAGATCCCCCACTGCAAAGCGAAGGAAACGCTGATGCCGTGGGTAAATGGGTACATGGAGGTACGCATCCCTAATGTCCAGAGAAGCCAGAAATTCCCCCTGATGGAGGGCGGCCACAACCGAGCGGGATAGATTCCATCCGGAATTTTCGTGCCTTCACATACCGGTTCAGGGCCTTCAGGTCCAGTACTGGCCGGACCCCCCCCCCCTTTTTTTGGGGACCACAAACAGGTTTGAGTAGAAACCTCGAAACTTCTCTGTTGGAGGCACTGGCACAATCACCCCTTGGTCCGAGAGTGCTTGAACAGCCCGAAAGAGGGCCTCCCGGCGTGCCTGCGGGAGCCCTAAGTTCGATGACAAGAACCTGTCTGGGGGTAGTGTGTTGAACTCTAACCTGTACCCGGTGGACACCACTTCCCGGACCCATCGGTCGGAAATGCGAGCAAGCCACCAGTCTGCGAACCCCAGAAGACTTCCCCCCCACCCGAAGTCCGGGTGGGGGCAGCCCATCAGGCCGAGGAGGGCTTGTCCTCCGCCTTTTCGGTTTTGCGCTGCCACTGCCATTTACCGGCCCCTGCAGCAGCCTTACTGGGACGGACCCGTTTTCCTGTCGCACCAGGGGCCTTCTTCTGACCTCTTCTGACCGGAGGGAGGGGTCCCCTGTCTACGGCAAAACTCACGCCTCCGGGGCTTAGGGAGTGCTCTTACCTCTTGTGAAATCCTTAATGATCTCATCCAGCCGTGGACCGAATAGACTTCCACCGTGAAAGGGAAGGTCTGGGAGGCCTTTTTTGGACGCATGGTCTCCGAACCATGAGCGTAACCAAAGAATCCGTCTAAGGATGACGGGAAAAATCGCCATTCTGGACAACATAGGCAGTAAATCCACGGCCGCGTCACAAAGGTACTTGATGCCCTGAAGCAGAAAGTCAGCCCTCTGCGGTGCATCCATAAGGCGGCCGCAGTCCAGATCATTCTGGAGCTCCGCCATACGTTCAGACAGATATTGCGCCGCCATGGCGGACGCCAGCGCCGGCCGCAGAGCTGAGCCTGCTACCAGGAAGAGAGCTTTTAAGAGCGCCTCTGTCTTCCTGTCAGCCGGGTCCTTAAAGGAAGGGGCCCCTTCCAGAGGAATGGTTGTCGCCTTATTCATACGAGCTATTAGCGGGTCCACCACAGGCGACTCCCATTTTTTCAAAAAGCTTTCCTCAAAGGGATAGCGAGCGGCAAAACGTTTGGACAGCAAAAAAGAATGCTGCGGATGCTGCCAATCATGATAAATCAGATGATCAAAGAATTGATCGTAGGGATAAGCCTTGGGGGCCTGGTGGACCCACACACATACGCAGATGTCTGCGATTCGCCATCTTGGCTCGGTTGCAGCGAAGTGCGAACACCAGTGATAATGGCAGAAACCAGCGCTCTTTCGCGCGCAGCCGCCGCCCCGATCCTCTTCTCTGTCCGAGGGGCCCAGTTCACCGTCAGAGAGGTCCACTGGGGTCCCTGTGGCCCCCGATGCCACTTCCGGATCAGAGTCCTCCCCTGAAGAACGGGGGAGGGGGACGCTTCTGAGGGGCCTGATGGGCGACCTCCGCCCGGGCAAGAAACTCACTAAAGACCGCCCGCAGCTGGTCCAAAAAAGCCCCTTGCGCAGATTGCGTCAACGCTGGGTCCTCCCCAGCAGGTTCAGCAGTATAGTCTGCCATCGTTCTTCCCCTTAAATCACTCTTAGTAACACACAGGTGTATACCAAAACTTGAGGCACCCCCCACACAGCCGCACACCACCGCCCCACAGCGCACCAGGGAAACCCAGGAGGACTGCACCCGCCGCCACCAGCACCGACAGGAGAGCCCAGCTATACTTGCTGTTTGCTGCCTGTAACTTTTGAGGATCGTCAGAAGAGCCGCGCCCATCAGGAGCACACACCATTCCGAAGAGAAATCAAAAAGTTTTAAACACGTTTTTGCAGTAGCAGGGGACACCAAGATGGCCGCCGATGAACACTAGAGGCCGAAAACCACCTGCAGGGAATGTGCAGTACTGCAAACGGCTGCTAGAGGGAAAGCTACATAGGCCCAGCATGTCTGCGGCTACAGCAAAATGGCGGTCGATCGCCGCATGGTGGCGAAAATTCAAACGGACGGTGCCAACGATCAGGTGCGGTGCGGGGGGGGGGGGAATTGGGGTGAAGGGGATGGGGTGAAAAGGGGCCCACGCGCCCCTACCAGCGGCTACCAAGAAATTTTTTATTTTTTTTTTTTTTTTTTTTAAGTTGTCGGTCCCCCCTCCACCCCTGAAAAGGAGGGGGGGGGGGGGGGAGGAACTCTCACTCACCACTCCCGTCGGGCGCAGTGGGTAGCCACCCGTTCGCAGAACTTCCGCCCTTGCCTGGACGGGATGCTGCCGGCCAGAAATCGCCCTACCCGAATCGCAATCCAGGATTGGGCTCAGATGGGGGTCACCTCAGGCCGCCCGCACGGAACGGGCACGATGCGGCGAGTCCCCGTACCGCGGGACTGGCTCACATCGGTCGGCCAGGCCGGGGAGTGCGCAGAGCCAGAGCGACTCTCTATGCCCCGGCCGGCTTCTTGATAGCAGATTCATTGCTTGATAGAAGTAATAAAATAAAGATAAAAGAAAAAAAAAACGGTCACAATCAGGACCGCAGTCCCCTAAAGAGAAGCCAGGTCAACTCCTTGCAAACTAGGCATTGAAACTGCTGAGCTATGCTATGTGGAGGGTTTATGTGGGAAGAGAGGACGGCCCCATGGGAGGGGCCAGCTGTTCTTTTCCCTGCCTAGTTAACGCCTAGTGGGACAAGCATAAACCCACAAGTCAATGAAGAGCTGCGTCTGTCAGTGAACGTATGAGAAATTGTAATTAGTTCAAAGCAGTTTGCTACTCTGCTACATTCTGCCATTCCCGCAGCTCCAATAATTCAAATATGCAGATCATGTTTTGCTACATAAAGTTTGCATGTATTAACTGAAATTCTCTACTAGAAAGGGCACTGTATACTGAACAAAAAGTAATGGTACTTGGTCATACCTGTAGCAGCCTGAAGTCTACACTGTTGTGATTAGGTAAATCTCCAGCACTGCATGGTAGTGTTCAAGTTTGCCTACTTTATCCCCTTTCCCATAAAAGAAACTGAGATGACCTGCCTTGCTGGCCAATAGGAAAATGCATGAAACGAGATGGGCTTTGATCCAAATGGGCTGGAATTTCAGCCACAGTGATGGAAATTATGAGCTGCTGCATGTTTAAATAACTTGATATCAATATACGGCCTCAAACTGAGGTGGCTATACCAGGATCATGGTTGCAGCTACAACCATGATCCCGGTACCGTTTGCCACAGACGGCGATTCTCTTATGTAAACATTATCCAGTGGTTATACAGCCGCTGGATCAGGAAGCAGAAGAGGTATGAGAGGAATGTCAGAATTGGTCTGGGGGTCAAGTGTTTTGGGTTATGTAAACACCTTTAAGAGCATAATATTTTTTTGGGTTTTTTTTTTAAGTTTGTCTATATATATTTATAGATGCTGCATGTAACTACAGCACTGGTTGCAATGAATGCATAACTTTTGCCCAACTTTTTCTGAGCTTGGTAAGGAAATTGTAAGAAACAGCAATATATATATATATATATATACATACATACATACACACACACATATATATATACATACATATATAAACACATATATACACATATACATACATATACACACACATATACACACAGTAAAATGGCCACAATTCTTGCAACGCCTAGCTAGAGAGGATATTTTAAACGTTACATACAGTTTTTTTTATGCCTAAATGATTGATCAACCATTATTGATCACATTTGCATCAACATTTAATTACCTGTGCAAGTTCATAATATCCAGCAGAACAAGCAAGACATAGGAGGGACTCCCCTTCTTCTGTATGCTCATTAACACTTCGACCTTCAATTAACAACTTCCGCACAGCGTTCACATCTCCTTCAGAGCAAGCTTCTGCTAAACTGCGGCTGTAAAAGTAAAAACAGCAGCTAATGAAGATAAGAAATAGTAATGCAAAAATGAAACATTAAATAAAAGCTTTCCCCATGCGCACACAGAACCCCGCCAATGTTCAGGCAGGTCTAACAGCTCATCTTTCTTTCACAGCCTGCTTGTTGAATCCCCACATAAACCCACTTGTTTTACAAGTGGATGTAAACCCGATACATGAAATTTGACCTAAGCACATATCTGTAGTGTTTTCTCATCTTTCTCCAAAGCACGAAGTCCTGTGTCTTTCTGACGTTTCGTTGCTCTGTTAATCAGCATGATAACTTCTGACATGCTCTCCGTCAACCAAGGTAAAACCAGCCTGAAATTTGTGTAGTGGGAGGTTGCTATAACTAGATTAGCAGAGAGCTTGTCTTGTCACAGTTTAGCTCCGCAGATTCCTTCCTTCCTTTGCCTATGTGGAGAGGGAGGGGTGTGTGTCTTTCCTCCAATCAGCTGTCTTAGCTGTATGCCAAGATTCCACTCCCAGTACTGAACAGGAAGAGAAAATCTCTGATGTGCACTTTCTAAAAAATATATAAAGCTGAAGACCTTAGATATACATGTAAAACTTATATAGGGAAACTTGTTTCATCCCTGTGTATCATCTGAGGCTGTTCACCTGGGTATACGTGAGGGTTTACCATCCACTTTAAGCCAATCCTCACCAGAGGTTGTGAAACTTGGCAGGACATTCCCTAACTCAATTTCATGTTAAAATGTAGTTAACCGCATTAATCCATGAAGTGTGATTCAATGCAGGGGCAGCAACCCATCTCTATTTAATATGCTTGTAAGGTAAAATCAGAGTCCTATGTACATCTGAATGGTGGGTGGTACCATTTCCTACTGCAACTAGCCCAGCAAACAGCTTGGGGGTCCGTGTGTACAAGGCTTAACACATCTAACCAATACCTATGAAGTTTTTGACATCTTCAGAGCATGTGAATGAGATTTCCTGGAGACTGCGCACACCTTGTATAAGTTGCATCTACTCTGAGACAACCATATGGAACAGCCTATGGAGAGCACAGCATGTTCTATGGAGGATAAATAATAATTAAGTTAGCATTTGAGAGGGTGAAAGGGAGACCGTAAGGAGTGTTTCCAGTATATATGTCCATTGCTTCCTTCAGTTCTCCCATATCTTCTTTCCATTTCTGTTTACATGGAAGATCTTCACTCAAGAGCTGCTTGGAGGAGGAATGCATAGGCACTGCCCTGGAAATTAGTCTCTTTGTAGATATGGCTTGGGCCACCAAAATCAACAGTGTAGTCACCACAATTCTAAGAGGGGAAGACTTTAACTGTGCTGGTAGTGCATGCTTCAGCTGGCGGTATTGAAAGAATGCTTAAAGTGGTTGTAAAGCTGCAGGTACACTGCACTGCAACCGCTGTGTGGGTAAACTTCAGCACATCCATGTGAAAGCAGCCCTATACTATTATGCCAAGTGTATTGCTTCACAGTGACCTAAAGAGCTCCTGTTTACTGATGCATGGGATGGAGCCAGCACTACAGAGAAGGCATCAGCTTATGCGGCTCTTGCTTCCTACTACAGCTCAAACTTTACAAGTAGTCCCTCTGCATTGTACTCTGATGCGCTGAAATGGTGGGTCAGAAAGCCCAGACCACGATCTAATGGTAGATTGCAATCTACAGGTTGCTGACCCCCTTCCTAGACCATGGGATATCCTCAATCACTCAACTGGAGTGGTGGAAAATATAGCAAAACAGCAGCAAACAAGTCGACAAGAAAACGAGAGACTCAAAATTCTCAGGTGACAGCTTGAAGCATCCTGCAGCCCAAGCGTGCCCCAGAAGTGAAGATTTACCCAGTAAAACTGAAGGTAAGAACAGAAGACCACTTGCAGCTATGCAGACCTGTGAAACATGCTTGATGCTTAAAGGCCCAGGAAACGCCAACATCTGGTAGAGGGAGACCTGACAGGGAAGGGGGAACCCTTTCCTTGACAGCATGAACCCTGGAAATAAGCTGTCTGAACCACCTACCTATCGAGGAAGGGGATGCAGAATGACCCTTCTTGGGACCTTCAGGGAAGACAAAAAAGGAATCCGGAAGGAAGAGGTTTCAGCTAGGTAAGCTCTAATTGCTCTGACCACATCCAGACAATGAAGTGAAATCTACTTGGTGTGCTTCGAGGCCGGGAAGGGAGGAAAACATCCTCATTGAGGCGAAAAGACCATCTTGGTAAGGAAGCAGGGTCTGGGCTAAAGACCACTATCTCTATGGAAGAAAGAAAAGGCACTTTACAAGAAAGCGATACCAACTCAAGAGACAACTGATAGAAGTAATGGCCCCAAAAAAAAAAAAAAAAAAAAGCCACTTTATCATGAGATCCTCTAGAGATGGATTTCCTGGGGATGAGTCTAATGGAAAGGCTTTGAAAGACTGAAAGTACTGTACCAGGTTTAGATTGAAAGGAGACACTGGTGGTCGACATGGGGGTGATGGGGGGATTAACATGAGCCACACCGTGAATAAAATCTTAAGAGCATGCGAAGCCAAACGTTTTGGAACAGATTGGATAGGGTAGAAACCTGTCAGTTTAGAGCAGGGGTGGTCAACCCATAAACCTCTGATGTGGCCTGCGACCACAAACCAGAGAACCACATGCCCATTGCTCTGGGATGATGGGTCGGCAAGCCCAAATTGCGATCAACAGGTTGCTAACCCACCTTCCCAGATAATCAGAGTGCATGGAGAAGGCAGCAGAGGGGAGCTGGAGCCACAAATGCTTTCTCAGTAGCACCGGCTCCTGTTCCGGGCAGAGTGATACAAAGTGCAATGCCAGCAGAAGATGAAAGAGGAAAAGAAGGACACTGTATTAAACATCACATAAGCTGCACTTTTGCAATGGGCCTACTAGCACTTATTTTTAAAAAATTGGATTTTTTATACATACTTACCTGTAAAATCAATTTATTTTTCGAAGGACATCACGGGACACAGAGCAGGCTATATATTCAATACATCTAGGTTATGGGCCACCTAATGGTGAATGGACACTGGTGTTTTATAAAAACAGGAAGTACCCTCTCCTGTATAACCCCTCCCATACATAGCGTGTCAGTTTTGTAGCAAGCAATGGACTCCATTAGACAGAGGGGAGGGACCTCTGTGTCCCATGATGTCCTTCAAAAGAAATTGATTTTACAGGCAAGTATGTATAAAAAAAATTCAATTTTCTTTCTCGGACATAACGGGACGCAGAGCAGGCTATATATTCAATACATCTGGGACGTCCCAGAGCAATACCTGAGAGGAGAGAGACAACTCCAATTAAACCACAGCTCTTAATATGCTGTGGCCAAAAAAACTGAATTTTCCGCTGTTCTAACATCCACCCGATAGAATCTTGTGAATGTATGTACTGAGGACCATATAGCAGCCTCAATCTGTGCCACCGACATTTGGTGGCAGAAGCTCAGGAGGTCCCTATCTCCTGGTGGAAAGAGCTCCACCCTGAGAGCTCCCCCCCCCCCCCTTTAATGAAAAATTTGAGTAATCAGCTGGCTAATCCACAGTGAAAACCACTGCCTTGGATGCCACCCAACCCAACCTAGGGTCTTCAGGCAACAAAAAAAATGCATCAGTCCTACTTATGTCTAGAGATCCCCTCAGGTAAATCTTAACAGCATGCACCACCTGTAGAGAGTACAATGGTCTCTCCTCCAGTGAGGAGGGCTGGGAATAAAAAGAAGGTAACATAGTATCTTCATTGAGAAGAAAGGCCGACACTATCTTCGGTAGGAAGGGTGGAAGAGGCCGCAACACCACCTTATCCTGGTGCAATCTCAAGTCTGGCTCTTTACAAGAAAGAGCTGCCAACCCAATC
>BLSH010302413.1:2692256-2702594 GCA_018402905.1 Glandirana rugosa | reverse complement strand
TCCCCCCCCCCCCCCCCCCCCGCTTCTTGGAAGCCATGGCTGCTAGTGCATGCACTGCTTTGCCCACATTCCCCAAACCCAGCTTCCTGCCCAGCCTGACTCAGCTCCCACCCATAGACTTGCGTGTCACCGGGAAGATCTTTTAGCCTACTTCCCCGCCATGTCTGCTTCACTTCCTAGTGAAAAGACAGATTAGTACTGGCGCAGGCTCCCCCTGGTGGCAGCTTCACAGGAAGACCAATCATGACTGTCTTTCTAGCCGAGCCCTCTGGTGGTGAGAAAAAAGAAGTGCTGGCAAAAGGAGGGAAAATTTAAAACAAACTTTTTCCTATGTTTGCAGGAAGCCAGCTGGGTTCAGTAACATTATCCCAATTGGGGATTACTCAGCATTCCAGCCGCAGGGCCTGGAGGAGACTGCAGGCCCAACCTTCACGGTGAACTTTGTCTCAAGGACTGGGTACCCATTCTGAGGGTCCTCTCCCTTGGACCAGTACAGCACCCTGCAGGCATACCTTGGTTCAGTGTTCCAGGTTTACCTTCATGCAGGATCCAGCACCATATATGGCTGTGTACAAGCAAAACCTCGCAGTTTCTTCGGTCTTCTTAGCGAGGCTCGGGTACCATTTATCTTAGCTTAATGCCGTTTGAAATGGATCCGGTATGAAGAACCTGTGTGGGAACCAGCATAAAAGCTCCATAGAGCTGTAGAAGTGACCATCCACCTTCAAGACACTGGCGAAAAAACTGACGTGCTCCCAATATGGGAGGGGTTATATAGGAGAGGGTACTTCCTGTTTCCGGTTTTAATAAAACACCAGTGTCCATTCACCTATAGGTGGCGCATAACCCAGATGTATTGAATATATAGCCTGCTCTGTGTCACGTGATGTCCGAGAAAGAAAATTAAGAGTCATTAGGTTGCTTGATCAGCGCACCTGTGGCTTTCCTGCGGGTTATCTGCACTGAGCCATTGACTTCTATTATAGCTTTTTTACATTTGCGGTTTGGGGGCAACAAAAACCCCATAGTTAGTTGTGGCACGCTACCGTTACCAAATCACTTAAGCTGCCCTAGCTCTTCAAAAGGTTGAGCACCCCTGCTTTGGAGTACTAAGTCAGATGCTTGGTTTAGACCAGACTAGAGGCCAAGATATAAGTAGTAGAAGATTCAAAACAGTTCAGGTGCCTGCTTTCAAACCAGTCAAAAATAGGCTTTCCAAGTATAATGGTAGATCTCATGGGAAGTAGATTTTCAACTGAGCAAGGTGGGAATAACAAAATTAGTAATGCCCCTATATCCTTTAGGGCCTAGATTTTAAACGGCCATGCTGTTAATGTCTGCAGCTGAGAAGCAGGGTGGAATAGAGAGCCTTGAGACAGGAGGTCAGGCCTGTTTGGAGGCAGCAAAGGTTCGTCAGCCAGGAGTCTGAGTATGCCCAAGCATCAAATGCTTCTAGGCCAAATTGGGGCAATAAGGATTGCCGGAATCCGTTCCACCTCTATCTTGTGAAGCAATTGAGAGAGAATTTTCACTGGAGGGAAGGCATAAACCAGACTGAACAGGGTCCAAGAAATCACTGCAAAGAACAGGGGATCCCTGGATCTAGTTGCAACATTGTCCAGTTTGTTATTGAAACTGGAGGCCACGATGTCCAAATCTGGTGCTGCCCACTTCTAGAAGAGCATCAAGAAGATCTCAGAGTAAAGCAGACTGAGGAATTCCATCTTCCACTTCCAGTATGTAGATAGCTGAGAGAGTGTTAGAATGTGGTTTTGGTGCCCACCATCTAGTTCACCCTTGGCGGTTTATGTAGGCCACACCTGTGGCGTTGTCTGATAGTACTCTTGCTGGGTCCAGAGTACAAAGGCAGTCTCTAATGGCTCTCAGTTCCACAATACTAATGGAGAGTGATAACTCCTGTGGGGGACAAGTGCGCTGAACAGTTAACTGTAAAATCCACCCCAGTCTAACAGGCTGTCTTCTGTCATTACCACCTCCCATGAAGAAAAATTTCCCAGATTCTAGGTCTGAGATGGAGAGCCACCATGTCAGGGAGATAGTAGGCGATTCAGAGAAGGAATCGATTTGTCCCTTATCGGGATGCAACTGCAAATGCCTGGAACAGAACTGCGCAAACAGAACCACCTTGAAGGCGTGTTACCCTGAGCCCTCATGAAGTTATTTGAGGGAGCATCCGATTGATCGGAGTCTGACAGCTGGACCTCAGAGAAACAATTTTTATAGGGAAGGAAAATGTTGGTCTTTACGGTCTACAATCAGTCCCAGGTATTATAGGCGATAGGAAGGCTATAGGGCAGACTTTTTGAAGTTGTTCACTCATCCAAAAGTTTGAAGATGCTCAATGTCGAAGAACAAAAGTGTTGGTGAGAATGTCGGAATGTCTAGATATTCTGTGACAAATGCCCTGAGATCAGTGGCGGGAGCAGAGCAGGCACATTTGGATGGCAACAAAGTGTTGGGCTTCCAAAGCAAAGTGTAGAAAGTGCTGGTGTGTGGGAGCGATGCAAATGTGAAGATTCCAGGTATTCCCCTGATCTGAATAAAGATGACGGATTCCACTGATTCCATGTGAAATTTAGGGACATGCTTTGTTTCACAGATTTTAAGTCCAAAATGGGGTGAATGCTTCAGTTCAGTTTTGGGACCATTGAGTAAAATTCTTTGAACTTTTCTTCTGCAGAAACTGGGATTACCAATCCTTGTGCCTAAAGTTGATCCAGGCAGGCCCACCAGTGCCAGTATCCAATCAGCTGAAGGTACCAGCCTATAAGATAATCCATCTTTGATCTAATATAAATATGAGGTGGTGTCTAAAAATAGATACCAAATATGCCAGCCCTCAAAAAGCAAAGAGCTTCAAAGAAGAAGTAAACCCTTCTGTAAACTCTGATGGGTTTACTTCCTCTTAATCACCTGCAATGTAGAAGCATAATAGGCTAGTGGCCTATTATGTGCCACTTACCTGCCATCGACGCCCGCGCTGCCACCACAGAAGGAAGCGTCCATCTTCACCCCTCTTCCTTCCGGGGCCACGAACTGCAGTGCGGTGACTGGCCGGAGTTGCGTGACGTCACTGCGTGCGGGAGCCGCCAATCGCAGCACGGGGGCCGTTTCTTCACTGCGCATGTGCCGAATGACGTCGGCACATGCCAGTATAGATTATATCTCCCAAACCGTACAGGTTTAGGAGATATACATGGAAGCTAGAGGTAAGCCTGATTACAGGCTTACCTGTAGTTTAAAGTGGCTGTCAAGAGTTCACAACCACTTTAAAAGCTTTTACAACTCATCAATTTAGAGCCAACAGTGAATGATGGTTCTAGGATTATTGTACTCTGTAGCATGCACAGTGATACTGAATGTGTCATACAACCCTCGTTTTCACATATGTGTGTACCCAATGAGCGTGTTGGGAATTAAAACAAACAAAAAAAAAGTTAACTTAAGCACAGACTGATCTTGATCAGCTTCTTACCCGGCCAGGGAGGGCAGAGATTGACAGCTTTGAACCTGGAATTGCTCACAGCTGACTGCTTCTGGATTCATACAACCCAGGGAAGATCAGCAAAGAATGTCCCCAGCAATGCAACTACCCAAATCTCTTCTACTAGAAATCTGCCAGCTTGTAGTAAAAATGTAAAACAATCTCCCGGCTACTATAGAGATCGGGAGTCTGTTAACATGATGATGCTGCCCTCGCCATAGTAGTTAACAGCGAAATAGGTAAACATATCACTTAAATGCAGCTGACAAAATCAATGCTATACTTTAGATCTCTCCCTTTACTTCATTTAACTCTGTATCATGATGCAATGCATTTTATTGTTACCAAGATGTAGAATGACCGTGTTTTAAGAGCTTTTAACACTCGTGAGTACGAGTGCATGAGTATACCTAGAGGAACATGTCCTGAAGTAGATTTGCATGCATGCATTTTAGATTTGCTATGAGTGGGCCATTACCAAATGTCTCAGCACCTGTACACCAATTACGGCTAATAATTTCAAGTCCCTAAGGCTGTGTTCACACTGGTGAGATGTTAGACATCGCATGTGATTTGCACTGCCCTGCTGTGCAGATCACATGTGATGTCTGTGTGATGCAAATTCAATAGTTTGAACCAAGCCTAAAAGCGCCAACTTTGCAAAAAGCCTGAGCTGGCATTAACCCCATGTCTTCCAAGGTGTGTTTCTAAAGCCGGGTAAACACTGCATTTTTTTTTTTGTTCAACCCAGCAGGTTGCACAAATAAAAATGTAAAAAAAAAAAAAAACTGACAGCTCTGGTAGGAGACACTGTACTAGCCATGCAAGGTTAGTCCAGCTATCTCCCCCCACAGAGCTTTTGTGTTCTGACAGGGGGACGGCCAGAACACTATCAGCGCTCTCTGCCATTAGCTGAGAACGCTGATCGGTAGTCGGTCGGCTGCTGGTTTTCTAGCATGCACGCCTGACAGAAGCTGTCAAAGCAGCCGGCTTCTGTCGGACAGACTGACATACACACGGGCAGAATGTCAGCGGTTTTTTTTTTTTTTGCCCATGTGTAGGGGGCTTAAACTTCCTGGTTTTAAAGGGGTTGAGAAAAGTGGGATAAAGTCACCCGATCACTTTTAGGGCTCGTTTACACTTGCTTCAAAACAGGGCGTCAGACAGGCGTTGTTAAAGCTCCCATAGCGCCAGTCAAAGCATGTCACTAAATAAAATGGTTAGCTTACAGCCCTGTTTACACTTTGTTTTGGATTAGCTACGCTTCAGCTTTGCGTCAAAATGTATACCCCATGTAGCTTTAGCCAGGCTTCAAAGCCTCTCCAACGCCTTTATAGAAGTCTATGGCAAAGTTTGTTGGGAGCTCACTTGAAGCACCTGCTGCCTCACTGAAGCCTCTTCAGAGTCCTTTCACAATGGGGAAGTGGGTCCGTTAGCAGTAAAGCACCGCTAGTTTTAGCGGCGCTTTACCGCTGTTTAAGCAGCATTTTTTGGCTGCTAGCAGGCGCTTTTAACACCCAGGAAGGGGTTATATGCTGCTTGTGGGACTTTTTTTGCGCCTCGCAAGCGCACCACCCCAATGTGAAAGCACTCAGGCTTTCACTGGGGTGGCATGGGAGGCAGTGTTCTGGAGCTGTACAGGTGCTATTTTTAGCGCCAAAACGCCTGAAATCTGTCTCAGTGTGAAAGGGGTCTTACAGCAAACAGCTTTTTTCCTTTTAGGATAAAGTTTTGGCATGAATAAATACAAGCAGATCATTTTATCATTTTTAATCCTCCTTGCCAGTGTTAAGTGTGTGGTCTCATCCAGCTGATACATTCTGGGAGCATGTGTCAAGCACCTGGGTGTTAATTTCATTGGCCAGAATAAATAATAGAATATATTCTTGCCATTGAAATCAATTATCGTTTAAGTGCTAAACATGCCTAGCGTTAATGCAGGTTTACGCCATGTCCAGCATTTTTGTGACAAAACTCTCTTCTCCTGAATGCAATTTGCCTGTGTTCAGGAGAGGCGCATTTACTGCCTCTAAAACGCAGTAGATCCTAAACTCAAGTGTCCATGTACACATAGGCTTCTATTGAGTTGCATTTAAGAGCTTTGGCAAAAAAAATGCCAAAAGCTCCAAAAACGTGAGTTTAGGAGCAGCAGTGTCCATGAGGCCTAATGCAGCCATCACATCTAAAAAGTGGTAAGCAGCAATAAAATGTTTGCTTTTGGGTTCAATACTGCTTTAACATATTTGTGGAAAATTAAAACAATGCTTTGGTAGAAGCAGAAAGATGGACCGCTACAGTATATACAAAACACTTGGTACCATTGATTAAAAAAAAAAAAAAAGTTGCTGTAATAATTAAATACTAAATACAATTAAGCCATTAAGGTGAAAACGATTACATAATTACAGCTTTAGCACATCTACTTACTTGTCCGTCTGCCCTGCATTTGAGGTGCTCTCAGCTCTCATTCTTGTCAGTGCAGCAGCAGCTTCATCCAACGCACAGCTGACCGAAGACGTCAATCTGCGAAGCACTTCAGGATCTGCGAACGCTTTACCATCAGCAGTGGATAATTTACCAATTCCTTGTTAGCACAAGTCGCCAAGCCAGTTAGTAGGTGAATGTAAGAAACCAAAAACAGGGGAAAAAAGCCTAATGTTAGTTCAGTCCATGCAAAACTAGCAGATACGACTAAGCTTAAAGTTTGCTGGTGGCTAATGAAATAAAGAACATTTTACATGCTGGATAGAAATTTGCACAGCGAACACACAAAGTGCAGCAATTGGGTAGTTTATACTTTCTACATGACTTTCAAAAAATAATTTAACACCATCCGAAGCATGCTCTAGGATAATATGTCCAACATTAAACAATCTAAACACCATCATTTACCAATTACATGGATTTAAAAGTACACCACCTTGTGAAAATGCTAATTACCTCGCTACTATGCCACTTTAGCTTTAGAACCAGAACAAGTACCCATATAATGTACTCCAGAGAAAAGCAAGATGTTCTAAACCAAATTCTTAGCTAAAATAATAGAGCTCAGTCAGCAAAGCACTAAAGCAAAGGCTTAGCAAGGTAGCCAGGTAACTAGAATTTCAACAAGTCGTTAGCAATGGTAACCTCCTCCAGAGCTTCTCGCATGATGTTAGGTTTAAAAGGAATTTGTGAAGATGTTTTATTCTGGTGAAAACTCAATTTTGGTCAGTGTGTTTTAATGCCCACTAACCACAAGTCTAAATGAACTCTTAGTGCTTTTGTAGATGGGCAAAGATACCATGCTTTCACATGCATTCCATTTATAGGTGAAATCAGCTTGAGATACTTTTTCCCTCCCTATAGACTGCTTTGAACAACATTTACATGATCATTTATGTGAATGGTCAAAAGCAGTTGAAATACAGGTGCAGCTAAAAGCTTATCTACCTAGGTACTGTTTACCTACTACAATATGCAGTGTTTCATTTACTGTGTTTTGTCTTTTGTGCATTGTAATATTGCTGAATTTATGCTTTTACCCCAGAGTCCTGCAAGAAACTGCAATGTTACTTTTTTTTTTACTATACCTGTTTAAAGGCCAGGTTCTTGCAGCGAGTGTCTGCAATAAAATTTTATTCCCCCCGCCCCCTTTTCCAGGAGGCTCTTCTCGTCTGGGGTGACGCATGCCTCCCCCGTTCTCATTGGCCTAGAATACCCCGCAGTGGTGGGCGATATCCCTACAAACCAATGTATGGCACCAACGTTACTCAGCATCATGCACGTATGATACTGCATAGGTTTCAGACCAGCGACTACTTCTTAATCTATTCCTTTTAGAGGTTTTGTCTCCCTTGTTTTTTTAACCTTTCCATTTCTCTCCCCCCTGCTTCTCCTTCCCTGTCCCAGACGTCACCTGCCAATACAATTCCGTTACAGGTCTATAGATTTACTCCACAAGCCCATGGTACTTAATTGGTTGTCCTTAAATGTACAGGGTCTTAACTCACCCCAGAAACGCACCAAAGTTTTTAGATACCCCAAACCCATAAGATGGGCATAGCTTGCCTACAGGAGATGCACTTTGCATCTTCTTCTACCCCTCGCTACTTCGATGCTCAGTACCAGCAGGTCTACCATGCAACAGCCCCTTCTAAGATGTGAGGAATTCTCATTGCTTTTCATAATAAGGTACCCTTTGTTTGCCACAAAAAACTGCTAATCCTCAAGGCCGCTACCTGCTTCTTTTGGGCTCTCTGGTGGATTTGGATGTGATTGCTACTACTATGCCCCAAACGAGTGACAACTACCTTTCTCCTATCGTTCACTGACAGACGCAGCTCTCCATTATGTGTGGGGTTTATGCTGGTCTCACTAGGAGTTAACTAGGCAGGGAAAAGAAACAGCTGGCCCCTCCCATCGGGCCGTCCTCTCTTCCCACATAAACCCCATCCATAGAATAGCTCACCAGTCTAAATGCCTAGTTTGCAAAGAGTTGACCTGGCTTCCCTGTAGGGGAATTGTGGTCCTGTTTGTGACCATTCTTAAATTTTTTGTCTTCTATCACGATCGATCTGATATCAAGAAGCCGGTCGGGGCATAGAGAGTCCATGGGCTCTGTACTGTCCCCGACCTTGCTGACTGATGCGAGCCAGTCCCGCCGTATGGGGACCCGCCGCATCGTGTCCGTTCCGTGCGGGCGGCCTGGGGTGATCCCCCTTGCGCCCAGCCTCTGATGCAATTCGGGAAGTACGATTTCTCTGGCCTGCAGCATACCGCCCAAGAAGGGGCGGAAGATCTGAAGGTCTGCGACTGGGTGGCTATCCACGGCGCTCGTCGGAATGGTGAGTGAAAGTTCCTGCCTTCCCCCCTTTTTTAGGGGCAGAAAGGAGGACCGACGACCAAAAAAAAAAAAATTTTCTTGCTGGGTAGCCGCTGGTGGGGCGCGTGGAGCTCCTGTTCACCCCCCACACTGATAGTCTAGCCCCGTTCGTACAGTTTTTCGCCGCCATGCAGTGATCGGCCGCCATTTTGCTGCGGACCGCCGCCATTTTGCCGAAGCCGCAGACATATTGGGCCTATGGGGCTTGCCCTCTAGCGCTCAGAGCAGCCGTTTGCGGTACTGCGCGTTCCCTGAAGGTGTTTTTCGGTGTTTAACGGCGGCCATTTTGACTGCATGCCTCTGCAATACACGTGTGTGCAGCGTTTTTCCTTCTCTGGAACGGTGGAGAACTGGCGATCTGACGATCCTCCAGGGTTGCAGGCAGCGGAACAGCAAGTATAGCTGGGCTCTCCTGTGGGTGCTGGTGGCGGTGGGTGCAGTCCTCCTGGGATCCCTGGTGCACTGTGGGGCGGTGGTGTGCGGCAGTGTGGGGGTGCCTCATCTTTTTTAGTGTCACTGAGGGGAGATGGCAGATTACACTGCTGAGCCTGCTGAGGAGGCGCAATCTGCGCAAGGGGCATTTTTGGACCAGCTGCAGGCGGTCTTTAGTGAATTTCTCCCCCGGGCGGATGTCGCCCGACAGGCCCTCAAGAAGCGCCCCCCTCCTCCTCTTTATTCATCAGGGGAGGATTCTGATCCGGAAATGGTCTCAGGGTCACCGGTGGACCTGTCTGATGGGGAACTGGGCCCAACGGACGGTGAAGAGGATCAGGGGGCGGCGGCTGCGTGCGAAAAAGCGTTGGTCGCCGTCATTATCACTGGCATTCGCACTAAGGTGCGACTGGGTCAGGATGGCAAATCGCAGTCTGCTGCATGTGTGTGTGGGTCCTCTAGATCCCCTAGGGTCCCCAAGGCTTACCCCTACAATTACTTTTTTGACCATTTTCTTTATCGTGAATGGCAGCGTCCGCTTTTTGAAAAAATGGGAATCGCCTGTGGTGGACCCACCGATAGCCCGCCTTAATAAGGCGACGACCATTCCTCTGGAATGGACCCCTTCCTTTAAGGATCCCGCTGATAGAAAAACAGAAGCGCTTTTAAAGTCGCTGTTCCTGCTGGCAGGTTCTGCCGTGCGTCCAGCCCTGGCGTCCGCCATGGCGGCACAACATCTGTCTGAGCGTATGGAAGAGCTCCAGAAGGATCTGGAAAACGATCGCCTGATGGATGCACCGCAGAGGGCTGAGTTTTTGCTCCAACGGTTCAAGTACCTTTGTGATGCGGCCGTTGATTTACTGCCGATGTTATCCAGAATAACGATTTTTGCCGTCATACTCAGACGGATACTTTGGTTGCGTTCTTGGTCCGGTGACTATGCTTCCAAAAAGGGGCTTGCTGACCTCCCTTTTCAGGGTGGATGTCTATTTGGTCCACGTTTGGATGAGAAGGAGGTAAGAGTACCTTCCTTCCAGAGCCCCGTAGGTGTGAGTTTCACCGTAGACAGGGGCCCCCTCCCTCGGGTCAGAAGAGGTTTTTTCGCGCCCCGGGCGCAGCAGGTAAAGGGACCCGCCCCGGTAAGGTCGCTGCAGGGGCCGGAAGACAGCAGTGGCAGCGCAAAACCGAAAAGGCAGAGGATAAGTCTTCCTCAGCCTGACGGGTTGCCCCCACCCGGGATTCAGGTGGGACGTCATCTTCTGGGGTTCGCAGGGCGGTAGCTGGCCCACATTCCGGATCGTTGGGTCCGGGAAGTGGTGTCCACCGGGTACAGGATAGAGTTCAACACTCTACCCCCAGACAGGTTCTTCCCATCAAACTTAGGGCTCCCGCAGGACCGCCGGGAGGCTCTTTTTGGGGCTGTCCAAGCACTTTCGGACCAGGGGGTGATCGTGCCAGTGCCTCCAGAAGAGAGGTTTCTACTCGAATCTATTCGTGGTCCCGAAAAAGGGGGGGGGGGGGGGGGTTAGGCCAGTAC
>BLSH010302413.1:2626298-2653122 GCA_018402905.1 Glandirana rugosa | reverse complement strand
CCATGGCGGTAAATCGTCGTAAAAGTAGAGGGACAGCCCCTCCCACACATCACAGTACCCAGGACGCCCACATTACAGTCCTCAGGCTCCTCCAACTTTGAGGTCATCAGCATCCCCCACATCACTGTCCTCAGCACACACAATCCAGCTTTTCACACTAGTGTTCTCACGCCCTGTAACGTCACCCCTCCCTGCTTTACCTTGTGTACACAGATGTCAGGATGGAGGAGGGTGTTGCAAGATGGTGATTGGTTGCTAGGACCGACATTCATCCTAGCAGCCAATCACCTGCATGTTAATCTCAGGTAGCTCAGCCCTCCACCCAGAACTGTCCTGCCTCCTCCCGTTGGCTCTGTGAAGATTACAGCGCAATGACAGGGAGATGAAAATGCTGCTAAATGGCGGTACCACGGCGGTCTGAAAGGGAACGTGACAGGGTCCACCATTTAGTGATGCCCGAACTAGAGGAACAACAAACTTAAATAAGAAATAAATAATTGTATTGCTACAATTCAAAACAGTAAACAGTAGAAATAGGTCAGTGGCAGTGCAATCAAAAAGAATCAAAAGGATTAAAAAAAATAATAATAAAATGCTTTTGGAGTAAAAATCAATAAGTTTTCTATTTAAGATACATTAATAATTTAGTTTATTCAGCAGGAAATGGAGCAGAAGGCTGAATATTCTACAATATTTACACTTTTGGTAAACTCATTCAATGAATCCAAGTTCTGCCAGCTGAGATAACATGCATTGCATTGATGCATTCACACAATGTCACAGTAACCATGAGATAAAACAAAGTTCAGAAATATTCCTTTATCTTGTTTTGCAAATCTATGTACACTACAAACTGTATGATTGAATCAGTTCTGAAATCTATGTTTCTCCTATCGTTCACTGACAGACGCAGCTTCTCCATTACCTGTGGGTTTTATGCTGGTCTCACTAGGAGTTAACTAGGCAGGGAAAAGAAACAGCTGGCCCCTCCCATGGGGGCCATCCTCTCTTCCCACATAAAACCCCCTCATAGCATAGCTTTTTAGTTTCAATGCCTAGTTTGCAAGGAGTTGACCTGGCTTCCCTTCAGGGGAATTGCGGTCCTGTTTGTGACCGTTTTTTTTTTTTATTTGTCTTCTATCAAGCAATTGATCTGCTATCAAGAAGCCAGTCGGGGCATAGAGAGTCCATGGGCTCTGTACTTTCCCCGACCTAGCCGACCGATGCGAGCCAGTCCCGTCGTATGTGGACCCGCCGCATCGTGCCCGTTCTGTGCGGGCGGTCTGGGGTGATCCCCCCTTACGCCCAGCACCGGATGTGATTCGGGAAGGGCGACTTCTGGCCTGTAGCATACTGCCCAAGCACGAGCAGGTGGTCTGCGACTGGGTGGCTACCCATGGCGTCGTCCGGAGTGGTGAGTGAGAGCTCCTTCCTTCCCCCCTTTTTAGGGGTGGAAAGGGGGGCCGACGACCCTTAAAAAAAAAAAAAACACACATTTTAGCTGGGTAGCCGCCGGTAGGGGCGCGTGGAGCCCTGTTCACCCCCTCCTTCCCCCACACCACACCCGATCGTCTAGCGCCGTTCGGTCGTTTTTTGCCGCCATGCAGCGATCGGCCGCCATTTTGCGGCGTACCGCCGCCATTTTGCCGTAGCCGCAGACATATTGGGCCTATAAGGCTTTCCCTCTAGCGCTCAGAGCGGCCATTTGCAGTACTGCACGTTCCCTGCAGGTGTTTTTCGGCCTCTAGTGTTCAATGGCGGCCATATTGGATTCCCTGCTCATGCAAAAAACGTGTCTACAGCTTTTTACTTTCACTTTGGAACTGTGTGTGCTCCGGATGGCGCGGCTCTCTGACGATCCTCAGGGTTATGCAGCAAACAGCAAGTATAGCTGGGCTCTCCTGTGGGTGCTGGTGGTGGCGGGTGCAGTCCTCCTGGGTTCCCTGGTGCACTGTGGGGCGGTGGTGTGTGGCAGTGTGGGGGTGCCTTTAACCCTTTCTATGCATCTATGTATTCCTAAGGGAGCTGAACATGCTAGGAGCGCAATCTGTGCCAGGGGCTTTTCTGGACCAGCTGTGGCGGTTTTTAGTGATTTTCCCCAGGGCGGATGTCACCAACAGGCCCCCCTAGAAGCGTCCCCCTCCTCCTTGCTTTTCACGGGAGGATTTTTTGATCCGGAAGGTCCCTCGGACGGAGCAGAGGATCAGGGGACAGCAGCTGCGATTATAATTGGTATCGCACTGCGATGCGATTGAGCCAGGATGGCGAATCGCTGATTTCTGTGCATGTGGTGTGGTCCTCCAGGCCCCCTAGGGCGCCCAAGGCTTACCCATATGATCTTTTTCCTAATCGCCTTGTTTGTTGTATATGGCAGCGTAATGCTTGCTGGCTCAGATCCTAATCATGACCTGCCTGAGGTTTGCATGTCCTCCCTGTGCATGTGTGGGTTTCCTTCCGGTGCTCCGGTTTCCTCCCACACTCCAAGGGACTTGGGTCCAAACTGTTCGCTGCTCACTATCCCTTGAGGAAAGTTGTTAAAAAAAACTGAACCTGAAGGCCCTGAACCGGTATGTTAGGGTGCGGAATTTTCCAGATGGAATCTATCCACTCGGTTGTAGCGTCTCTAGACATCAGGGATGTGTACCTCCATGTACCCATTTGTCCACGGCTTCAGCGTTTCTTTCGCTTTGCAGTGGGAGACCTCCATTTTCAATTCGTGGCACTCCCTTTCGGTCTAGTCTCAGACCTCGAGTTTTTCTTCACAAAACTGGTAGCTCCGGTATGGCGTTACTGCGACAGAGGCATTGCGGTAGTAGTCTACCTGGACGACCTGCTCCTGCGAGCGGAATCCGCCTCGGCTCGGGAAAAGAAGGGGAGGATCACAATGACCTCGCTGCAGGACTTCGGCTGGTTGCTCAACCTGCAGAAGTCGACGGGGTCTCTATCCCGTCGCCTGGAGTATCTGGGCCTGTTTCTGGACTCAGAGCAGGCAAAGGTTTTTCCTTCCAGCCAAGTTGCGGGTCACTGCAGTCGGCAGTGAAAACTTTCCTGTCGCACCGACGGTCTTCCTTACATGGGGGGCTGGGGCTCATGGTCTCGACTTTCGAGGAGATAACATACGCCCAGAGTCACACTTGTCTCCTTCAACGAACAAGTTTGGCTCGGTGGGACAGATCCCCTCGATCCTTGGACCTTCTGATCCGTCTGAGTCCCCAGACCAGGGCGTCTCTGACCTATGGTTCCGGGACTCAGCGTTGCTTCAGGGGAAGTCATTCCTGTCCCTTCAGTGGGTGATCATTACCATAAATGACAGTCCTTGGACTGTGGCGGGGTCCTGGGACAGCTGTTTGCCCAGGGCCGTTGATCGGCACAGGAGGCTCGCCTCCCCATCAATGTACTGGTGCTGAGAGCAATCAGATTGTGCTTTTTTCTCTGGATGAGATTGCAGGGTCGTCCGATCGAATTCAGTCGGATGCCACAGCAGTGGCGTATGTGAACCATCAGGGCGGCACAAGGAGTCCAGCAGCTAAGGCGGAGGCAGCAATGGTACTGCGTTGGGTGGAACGTCACGTTCCCGCAATCTCTGCTGTTTACATTCCAGGTGTGGAGAACTGGCAGGCGGATGTTCTCAGTCGCCAGACGCTGGACCAAGGAGAGTGGTCTTTCCACCCGGAGGTTTTCTATCAAATTTGCCGCAGATAGGGGATGCCGGACGTGGATCTCATGGCGTCCCGGTTCAATCACAAGGTGGAAACCTTTGTGTCCAGAACGAAGGATTCGTTGGCAGTGGCCACGAACGCTCTGGTGGCCCCCTGGGGCCGTTACCACCTTCTGTACGCTTTCCCTCAGATAAAACTGCTTCCGCGAATGATACGCAGGATAGTGGCGGAGGGGATACCAATAATCCTGGTGGCTCCAGATTGGCCTCGGCGCACTTGATAGGCCAACGTGGTGCAAATGGTGGCAGGTATTCCTTGGCAGCTCCCGCTGTGAGACGATTTTCTGTCTCAGAGACCCATCTTGCACCCTGCTTTACCCTCGCCGGCTTTGATGGCTTGGCTATTGAGTCCCAGGTGCTAAGAGACAGGGGAGTCGCCGACTCCGTGATCCCTACTTTGTTAAAAGTTCGCAAGTGTACTTCTCGCAAGATTATCACCGCACCTGGAAGGCTTATATAGCTTGGTGCGTGGCGGAGGGTCATAACCCTCGCTCTTATGTCGTGTCTAGGGTCCTGACTTTTTTACAACGGGGCCTGAAAAAAAAAAATGGCTTTGAGTACCCTCAAGGGCCAGATACCGGCTCTGACGATTCTCTTTCAGAGACCTTTGGCTTCGCACTCGTTGATTTGTACCTTTGTACAAGGTGTGTGGCATGCGACGCCTCGGGTGAGGACTCCGATGGCTCCGTGGGATCTGAATTTGGTGCTTTCTGTTCTTCAGAAACCACCTTATGAGAATATCAGGGAGATTTCCTTACAACTACTGTCGCGGAAGGTGGCCTTTTTAGCTGCCATCACTTCCGCCCGACGGGTGTCGGAATTAGCAGCACTATTGTGCAAGTCTCCCTACTTTGTCATGCATAAGGATAAGGCGGTCTTGCGACCCTCTCCCTCCTTCCTTCCGAAGGTGGTTTCTCCTTTCACATTAATGAAGATATTGTTCTGCCTTCATTGTGCCCTCGCCCATCGCACCCAAAGGAGTTTGAGTTGCATGCTTTGGACGTGGTGAGGGCCTTACGGGTGTACTTGGCTGCTACAGCTTCTTTTCAAAAAGCTGAGGCCTTGTACTGCCAGAGGGCCCGCGCAAAGGATTGGCAGCCTCGTCGGCTACGATTTCTCATTGGATTATTAAAAACCGTGATCTATGCGCATTCTGTTCGGGGCAAGGTCCCCTCCCTTTCCAGTCATGGCTCATTCTACCCGGGCTGTTAGCACTTCCTGGGCTTTCAGACACCAGGCCTCGGTGTCACAGGTGTGCAAGGCGGCCATTTGGGCCTCGGTTCACACTTTCAAGTTTTATAAAGTTGATGTGTTTACATCTTCAGATGCTACTTTTGGCTGCAAAGTTTTGCAGGCGGCAGTGTAGGCGCGTCTGGCGCCTCCTTAGAGGTTCAGTTGGGTACTGTTAGTGTTTACCCACCCCTCTTTTTGACAAAGCTTGGGGACGTCCCCACACGTAATGGAGAAGCTGCGTCTGTCAGTGAACGATAGGAGAAAAAGGGATTTTATTAAAACTTTCCGTAAAATGCTTTTCTCAGAGTTCACTGACAGACGCAGCACCCACCCCTCTGTGCTCTGTTCTTGTACGGCTTGTGTACGAACTGGTGAGCTATTCTATGGAGGGGGTTTATGTGGGAAGAGAGGACGGCCCCCATGGGACCAGCATAAAACCCACACGTAATGGAGAAGCTGCACCTGTCAGTGAACTCGGAAAAAAGGATTTTACGGTAAGTTTTAATAAAATCCCTTTTTTACTAACCTGACAGCTTATTATTCTAAATAGGAAACCTTCATTTTGTTTGCAAATATTAGAGAGTCTAACAAACCAGCAAGAATAAGTCCTTACATTTACAGAGCAAATGTCTTTTCAGATCCATCATGGCAGCGCCTCTTAGCGGGCATCCACTCACCTGCTGGCGCCACCTCCCTCACCTTGTTGTGTCACTGCCACATCACCAGCCGTCCCATTAAAGTGAATGGGACTTTTTGTGAGTCAACAGCAGGTCAGAGGAAGAGCCGCTGCGGGACAGAGATGAAAGTTGCTCTTTAAAAAGTATGATTTATATCAAGTCTTTTTACTAGTGATTTAAATCATAATTTAAATTAAATCCACCCTGATGCAAACCGCCGGCACAAAAAGGTTAAAGCCGCTCGTGCACCCAACACCTCTTCCTAGATAAGGGTTTCTCCTTTTTTCAGTCAGTCAAGGCACCCTTTAAATTTCTGCACAACATCGAGGCACTACATTCTAGAATGTGAAAAACTACACTAATAATTTTACATATCACTGCAACCTCCACACCCAATGTTAGAGGGGATTTATTCTTCCAAAGCACCTTTGCACACTGGTACTGACTAGTAAACCCAATGTTTCTCTTCCGCACTCAGGTAATGTGACCTCAGTGCTGACAGAGGGGTATGGTAGGGGCAAACAAGAATGCTATGCAGGTGCCTGACATCCTCACCAACTGACAATATCATTGGTTGTTAGGAGGCTAGCGAATAGAAGGTTGTAATGGTGCACAATGAAAACCTGTGACTTTCTGTAGCTAAAAGGCAGGCTTGCACCATCTTTTGGTTTGTATACAATTTTTGGGCATTTAGGCACCCCTGAAGAAAAAGGGATTTTATTATAACTTACCGTAAAATCCTTTTCTCTGAGTTCACCGACAGACGCAGCCTTCTTATGACACATGGGGTTATGCTCATATCACTAGGAGTAGACTAGGCAAAAATAAAAGAAAAGCATAGGTTGGTCCCTCCCAGGGGGCCGTCCTCACCTTAGCATATAATCCCCCTGCTCTGCATAGCACATTAGTTCGTAACAAGCCGTACAAACTCAAAAGAGGGGTGGGTGCTGCGTCTGTCCGTGAACTCAGAGAAAAGGATTTTACGGTAAGTTATAATAAAATCCCTTTTACGCTTACGTTCACTGACAGACGCAGCCTTCTTAAAACACGTGGGGACGTCCCAAAGCTGTGCCAATAAAGAGGGGCGGGCAAGCTATAACAACTGTACCCAACAAAAAAAGCCCTCTCAGGTGGCGCCATCCGCGCCTACACTGCCACTTGTAATACTTTGCGGCCAAAGGCAGCATCCAAAGATGCTGAAACATCAATTTTCTAAAACTTAGTAAACGTGTGCACTGAGGCCCAAGTAGCCGCTTTGCACACCTGAGACACAGAGGCTTGGTGTCTAAACGCCCAGGAAGTACTAACTGCCCCAGTGGAAGGAGCCGTGACTGGAAAAGGGGGAACCTTGCCCCAAACCTCATATGCATGAGTCACGGTCTTCCGGACCCAACGAGAAATGGTAGCCGACGAGGCCGCCATGCCTTTGCGCTACCCTTCCGTCAGCACAAATAAAGAATCAGACTTCCGAAAAGAAGCTGTAGAAATCAAATACACCCACAAAGCCCTCACCACATCCAAAGAATGCAGTTCAACCTCTTTGGGATGCGACGGGTGTGGGCACAATGAGGGAAGAACAATATCCTCATTCAAATGAAAAGAAGAAACCACCTTCGGAAGAAACGAAGGGGAAGGTCGCAAAACCGCCTTGTCCTTATGAAGGACCAAGTAAGGTGACTTGCAGGATAATGCTGCCAACTCCGTCACCCGCCTAGCGGATGTGACAGCAACCAGAAAAGCTACTTTCTGCGACAACAGTCGCAAGGGAATGTCCCTAATCTTTTCATATGGCGGTTTCTGCAACACAGAAAGCAGCAGATTCAAATCCCACAGTGCCAAGGGCGACCGTATCCGAGGAGCCACATGACTTACACCCTGTACAAATGTACGGATCAACGAATGAGATGCCAAGGGCCGTTGAAAAAGAACCGCCAGGGCCAAAATCTGACCCTTAAGCGTACTTGACGCCAGGTTCTTGTCCAGTTCCTGCAAAAAAAATCAGTACTCTGGACACTATAAGAGCGGGGATTCCAACCCCCTGCCTCGCACCAGGTAATATAGGCCTTCCGGGTCCTATGATAAATCTTACATGAAGTACCTTTACGTGCTTCAATCATAGTAGGGATCACGGAGTCCGAGACACCCCTATCCCTCGACACCTGGGACTCAATAGCCAAGCCGTCAAAGCCAGCGAGGGTAAAGCAGGGTGCAAGATGGGTCCCTGAGACAGTAGGTCTCCACGAAGCGGAAGATGCCACGGAACATACGACACCATCCGCACCACGTCGGCGTACCAAGGACGCCGAGGCCAATCCGGAGCTACCAGGATTATCAGGATTCCCTCTGCTTCTATCCTGCGCAAAACCCACGGTAGAAGCTTTAAAGGAGGAGAGACGTACAGTAGCGGATACCGACCCCAGGGTGCTACCAGCGCGTCCGAGGCGACCGCCAATGGATCTCTTGTTCTGCACACAAAAGGTCTGTACCTTGTGATTGAACCTGGAGGACATGAGGTCTACCTCTGGCGTGCCCCACTTGAGGCAAATCTGGTGGAACACTTCTGGATGTAGGAACCATTCCCCCTGATCCAGAGTCCGGCGGCTGTGAAAGTCCGCCTGCCAGTTTTCCACGCCTGGGATGTAGATTGCAGAGAGCGCTGGCACGTGAAGTTCTGCCCACCGAAGGATCAGAGCCGCCTCCGCGGCTGCTGCCGAGCTTCTTGTTCCGCCCTGATGGTTCACATATGCCACCGCCGTGGCATTGTCTGACTGAATCCGGAGAGGGAGGCCTCGCAGCCTTTCCGACCAACGGGACAGACAAAGTCTGATCGCTCTCAGCTCCAGTACATTTAATGGAAGGCAAGCTTCCTGCACTGACCAACGACCATGGGCAGAAAACTGACCCAGCACCCCTCCCCAGCCCGATAGGCTGGCGTCCGTCGTTACTATCGACCAATTGAGGGGGAGAAAACATTTTCCCACCTTTAGGGCCGGAGCCCGAATCCACCAAATCAAGAATCCTCAGGACTGATGATCCAACCTGATCAGTCTAGGGATAGGGAAGATTTGTCCCATTGTGACAAAATCGCCTTCTGCAGGAGCCGAGTGTGACTCTGGGCGTAAGGTAACAGTTCGAAAGCCAAAACCATGAGCCCCAACACTCGTATACAGAACCGTAAGGAGGACCACTAACAGGGTTCGCACTGCTGCCTGAAGTGTCGGGAGCTTGTTTGGTGGTAAAAACACCCTTGCCTGCACCGTGTCCAGAATCAGACTCAGGTATTCCAGCCAGCAGGATGGAGTCAACGCTGATTTCTGCAGGTTGATTGGACAACCGAACTCCTCTAACGTGGACACCGTGATTGTCACGTTCTCCTACAGAGCCGCAGCAGACTCTGCTCTCAGGAGTAAATCGTCGAGGTATGCTACTACCGCGATACCTCTCTGTCTCAGCAGCGCCAGCATCGGGGCCACCACCTTGGTGAACACTCGGGGAGATGAAGCCAACCCGAAGGGAAGTGCCACAAACTGGTAATGCAGGTCCCCCACTGCGAAGTGTAGAAAACGCTGGTGACTGTGACAAACTGGAACATGGAGATACGCGTCCCTGAGATCCAGGGATGCCATGAATTCCCCTTGGTGCAGGGCGGCCACGACCGAGCAGATGGACTCCATCCTGAATCTCTTTGTCTTTACGAAGCAGTTTAATGCCTTCAGGTCCAGAACTGGCCTGACAGTCCTTTTTGGGCACCACAAAGAGGTTTGAGTAAAACCCGTGAAATCTTTCCACTATGGGTACCGGTACAATCACCCCCTATTTGGCAAGCATCCGAACGGCGCCTAGAAGTGCCTCCCATAGCCCCTGAGGGAGTCAAGTTTGAAAGGAAGAACCTTTCTGGGGGCAGAGAGATGAATTCTATCCTGTACCCAGAGGACACCACCTCCAGTACCCATGGATCGGTGATGCGGGCAGTCCATCTGTCTGCGAACCCCAGCAACCGGCCCCCCACCCGTGAGTCGGGCGGGGGCAACCCATCATGCGGAGGTTGATTTATCCTTCGCTTTTTCTGACTTATGCTGCCAGGTCCTTTCACTGGGCCCAGCGGAAGCCTTACCGGACTTGAAGCCCTTACCCGCTGAGCCGGGTGCCCCGAAAAAACTTCTTCTGACCTGAAGAAACAGGGCCCTGCCTACGGCGAAAATCCCGCCGCTGTGGCTCTGGAAGGAAAGTACTCTTCCCTCCCGTGAAATCCTTAATGATTTCATCCAACTGTGGGCCAAACAGACGCCCTCCCTGAAAGGGAAGATCTGCAAGAGCTTTCTTTGAAGCCTCGTCGCCGGACCAAGAGCGGAGCCACAGCACCCGCCTGATAATTGCAAAAACAGACATTTTTGACAATATGGGAAGAAGGTCCAAAGCAGCATGGCATATGTAGCGGAGACCCTCTTCCAAATGTTGTGCCCGCTGCACCTCAGCCTGTGCACACTCACAAGTTAAACCAGTGTGCAGTGTGGCAGCATGCTCGTGAAGAGATTGTGCCATCGCAGCCGCTAGAGCCGGCCGCATGGCTGACCCAGTCAACAAGACACTGCCTCCGTGCGGCAATCGGCCTCCTTAAAAGACAGAGACCCCTCCAAGGGAATGGTCGTTGCCTTATTCATTCAGACGGGTCACTGGAGGGTCCACCGTTGGGGAAGCCCATCTCTTAGTAAAGCTATCCTCAAAGGGGTAGCGAACAGCAAAGCTTTTAGGAAAAGCAAAGGAATTTGGTGGCCGCAGCCATTCCTTGAACACCGCCTGTTCAAATACCTGATCATAAGGGTAAGCCCTAGGGGACCTAGGGGGTTTAAGTGATCCACAAATATATGTGTACTCATGCGACTCCCCTGCTTGGTCAAGCCGCATGGAGTCACGAATATCAGTGATCAGAGCGACCACTATCGCTTTATCACCCGAAAAAGGAGCCTCCTGATCACCTTCTGAGGGCAGTTCACCCTCTGATAGGTCCACAGGTGTGACCACTGAGGTGCTTTCTGGATCCGAATCCTCCCCTGAGGAATGGGGGGGTGGGCGTTTTTTGGGGCCCCCTGGAACAGGGTCCCCCGCCCGGGAAAATACCGTCCTCAGCTGTTCCAAGGACACCAAGGTTCCCAGGGTGGCAGCCTCTGACATCCCAGCCTTCCAGCACCCCCACTATGTGACCTCCACCTCTACCCCACCAATCAGCCAGGGAGACCCGGGAGGATTGCACACACCGCTACCAGCACCCAGGGAGAGCCAGCTATGCTGTTTTAAATGCCTCAGCACTGTGACCGGAATGAGCAATTCCACTACACTTCAAGAGCCTGCACCGTCGTCTTCCAGCCATGTTGTCCAAGTGAAACCGGAAGTACTACTGCCATTTATATCACTTCCTGTAACATCCAAGAACGACCACTGGGGGCCGCCAGAAGACAGGCTGACAACCACACAATGGACGCTGCCATCAACACAAGCAGAGCTTATAAAAAATGGTGCGGTCGGCGGACGAACGAACGGTGATCCACACCGAAAGGCGGCGAACCGCTTAATGCAGCGCCCCGGTCAGTGCAAGGTGCGGTACTGCGGGGGGGGGGGGGGATCCGACGGGCACAGCGAGTAGCCACCAGGAGCAGACTTACCTCCCTATAGAGAGGCATGCTGCTGGCCAGGCCCCTGGACAGGAACAAGCCAGTCACTGGGCTCTAGTGGGTTTTAGCCACTGGCCACCCGCACGGAACGGGCGATAAGCGGCGGGCCCCCGCTAAGGGTAGCTCGCATAGTGTCGGCTGGACTGGGGAAAGTTTTTGGATTCTAGATATCCTCTATACCACCAGCCAGCTTCTTGATAGCAGTCTTCATCAGAAAAAAAAATCTTCAGGAGACCGCAGATCCCATAGGGAACCAGGTCTACTCCTTGCACTAGGCAAATAAAAAATGATGTGCTATGCAGAGCAGGGAGATTATATGCCAAGATGAGGACGGCCCCCCTGGGAGGGGCCAACCTATGCTTTTGTTTTATTTTTGCCTAGTCTACTCCTAGTGATATGAGCATAACCCCACGTGTCATAAGAAGGCTGTGTCTGTCAGTGAACGGAGGAGTAAACCCAAAGTCACCCAGGGTGCCTGGGTACCATTGCGGAAAAAAGCTGTCCTAGAGTAAAAATGCTACTGCGCAAAAAAGTCTCTACTGCACCTCCATCTAGGATTGGGAGACACCATAAGACAAAGCATGTTACTAGCAAGAACATTGGAAGAAAGGATAAAAAGACAAAAAAAAAAAAAAAAAAAAAAAAACTAATAGAGCAATTATGGACATAAAAATAAAAAAATCTATTGCTGCTTTATAAGTTTAATGTTACTTTAACCATTGCTCCCCAAATGCATCTCACAAATGCGCTCCCTTTGCACCCACCAAACCAAATGTTACCACAGTACTATGCAGTATGGTGTAGCGCAGTTTGAAATAGTAGTGCTTGCACTTTTTGAGCATTCCTGCGCATTTGGCAGCCCATTCAAATAAATGGGTTGTCAAAACCAGAACGTACATGTTCCAGTGTGAACTGGCCCTAAAAGAAACCCAAAACACAACATAGCAGTTAGTGGGACATGCTGAAAATATTCACTGTAGGTGAATCTACCTAGTGCATATGTTTTAAATCGCAGGGAATGATTAACCACATGGGGACATTAAATGTGTTTCTTTATAAATATTTCCCATAGTCATTTTGTACATAACTAAAGATTATATTTGTGCACAGGGCTTGGTAAGCTTCCCCTTCCATTACAACACATGAGTCAGGGAACTGGTCACCCAGTCAAAAAGTGCTGAATTGTGAGAGGCTGTGCACATCTGGCTCTACACCCAGGAGGTACTGAGTATTTGCACAGGCTCTGTAAGAAGATTCTAGCAGCAAAGGAGCAAAAGCAGAGATAGGGCGCACCTTTTTATAAAGTGGCTTTCAAGGATTTTGTTTTTAATACAAAATATGCACCCACTGAGTTAAACACTTTAGTTTGAAAGAAATAAAAATCACATCCACTACTTAACCACTTGCCGTCACACACACGCACATCATTTTTTACTATAGATAGATATATAAATGAATGAGAGAGAGAGAGAGAGAGAGAGAGAGAGAGAGAGAGAGAGAGAGAGAGAGAGAGAGAGAGAGAGAGAGAGAGAGAGAGAGAGAGAGAGAGAGAGAGAGAGAGAGAGAAAGAGAGAGAGAGAGAAAGAGAAAGAGAGAGAGAAAGAGAGAGAGAGAGAGAAAGAGAGAGAGAGATATTAGTGGTGCACCGAATGGAAATTTTGGTGTTGAAACCGATGACGAGAGTTTTTAAAAAATATTTATATTTTTATACACAATTGTCATATGCAGCCTACCTGTGCCTGGGCACTGACTGGAAGCACTGATTGGTGACACTGACAGTGGAGATGAGATGGCACTTACAGGAGAGATGAGACGAGTCACATTGCACAGATCGCGTGGCATGCAAGAGCCGCTCTGTGCAAGAAACTGTCATATAATCACACTGAATGCAGAGAGATATACATGTTGTCAGATCTTCAAGTTGATGTCGGAGGTGGGCGGGACCGAACAGCTAACACCCGCCCAGCCCCTATCCCAATGCAGATAATTTTCGGCGGCCGAAATTTCGGTGCATCCCATTATATAAAATATATTCCAGGTGAGATGAACAGCACTCTGCAATCTTCCAGGGGCTACAGATAAGAAAAAAAAGAAGTATTTTTTGACTTACCGTAAAATCCTCTTCTCTGAGTTTATTGACGCAGCCTCTTATCCATGACATGTGGGGTTATGCACCTTTCCCTAGGAGTGGACTAGGCAGAACATAAGGGCCAGCCCCTCCCAGGGGGCAGTCCTCACTTGGTATAACCCCTCCTGCCCTGCTAAGCAACTCAGTTTGTAACAAGCAGTACAAACTCAAGCAAAGAGGGGTGGGTGCTGCGTCCATCAATGAACTCAGAGAAAAGGATTTTACGGCAAGTCAAAAAATCCTATTTCCTCTTTCGCTCATTGACGGACGCAGCCTTTTATCCATGACATGTGGGAACGTCCCAAAGCAGTGTGAAAGCAGTGTGAAAACGAGGGGTGGGCAACGCAACAACTGTACCCAACAAAAGAGTTCTCCTGGAGGTGCCAGACGCGCCTAACACCACTGCCTGCAAAACTTTGCGGCCAAAAGCAGCATCCGAAGATGCTGTAACAGCAACTCTGTAAAACTTAGAAAAGGTGTGCACCGAGGTCCAAGCAGCCGCCTTGCACACCTGAGAAACCGATGCCTGATGTCGGAAAGCCCAGGAAGTACTAATCGCCGTGGTAGAGTGAGCCGTGACCGGAAAGGGGGGCTCGTGGCCCCGAACAGCATACGCACGGGTCACCGTCTGACGTATCCAACGGGAAATAGTGGCTGACAACCCCTTGCGCGGACCATCCACCCCGACAAAAAGCGCATCCGACCTCCAAAAGAAGGCCGTGGCCGCCAGATACACTCGCAGAGCCCTTACCACATCCAATGAGTGCAAAGCAACCTCCTTAGGATGAGATGTGCGTGGACACAGTGAAGGGAGGACAATGTCCTCATTGATGTGAAAAGCAGAGACCACCTTCGGTAAGAAGGAGAAGGGTGCAATACCGCCTTTGTCCCTATGTAGGACCAAGTACAGAGACCTACAGGACAGAGCCGCCAGCTCAGACACCCACCTGGCGGATGCAATAGCCACTAGGAAAGCCACTTTCTGCGAAAGCAGCTGCAGGGAAATTTCCCTGATATTTTCAAAAGGCGGCTTCTGAAGCATTGAGAGGACCAAATTAAGGTCCCATGGCGCCAAAAGGCGACCGTACCTGGGGAGCCACATGACAAACGCTCTGAACAAAGGTACGAATTAATGAATGTGTCGCCAACGGACGCTGGAAAAGAATCGCCAGGGCAGAAACCTGTCCCTTGAACGTGCTCAACGCCAACTTGTGATCCAGGCCTTGCTGAAGGACGGCCAGCACCCGAGCCACTGAGAAGGAACGAGGGTTCCACCCCCCTGCCTCGCACCAGGCAATAAGCCTTCCAGGTGCGTTGATAGATCTTGCGTGAAGTGGACTTAGCCTCCTTGAGCATAGTGGGGATCACTGAAACAGACTCCCCTATCCCTTAACACCCGGGATTCAATAGCCAGGCCATTAAAGCCAGCGACGATAAAACAGGGTACAAGATGGGGCCCTGTGACAGCAGATCTTAGCGAAGCGGGAGCCGCCAGGGAACATCCACCACCATCCTCACCAAGCCGGCGTATCAAGACGCCGAGGCCAATCTGGCGCTACCAGAATGGTTGAGATCCCCACTGCCGCTATCCTGCGCAACAGGCGCGGGAGCAGCTGGAGAGGGGGAAAGGCATAAAGAAGCCGGTACCGAGACCACAGAGCCACGAGGGCATCCACAGCCTCTGCCAACGGATCCCCCATTCTGCTCACGAAGGCCCGGACCTTCCGATTGAGCCGGGATGCTAGTAGGTCCACATCTGGCGTGCCCCACTTTTGACAATTCTGGTGGAACACTTCTGGGTGCAGGGACCACTCTCCCTGATCCAGCCTCTGGCGACTGAGGTAGTCCGCCTGCCAATTTTCAATGCCCGGAATGTAAACGGCGAAGATAGCCGGCACGTGAAGCTCTGCCTACCTCATAATGTGGGCCACTTCCAACACCGCTGCTGAGCTCCTCGTTCCGCCCTGATGGTTCATGCAAGCCAGAGCCGTTGCGTTGTCTGACTGGACCCGAACAGGCCAACCGTACAACCTACCTGACCAGTGGGCGAGGCAAAGCCTGATTGCTCGAAGTTCCAGCACATTGATTGGGAGACGGGACTCCTCCGGGGACCAGCGACCCTGGGTCAACAGCCCCAAGACCCCCCCCCCAGCCGGATAGGCTGGCGTCCATCGTGGCCACCGTCCATTCCACATGGAGGAACGACTTCCCCAGGACTAAGGCTGGGGCCCGCAGCCAGCAGGCGAGGGAAAAAATCGGGTCCGGCGATCCAACCCGATTACCTGATCCAGGGATAGCGGAGACTTGTCCCACCGCAGCAGAATTGCCAGCTGCAGGGACTAGGTGTGACTCTGGGCATACGGAACCGCCTCCAAGGTGGACACCATCAGCCCCAACACCCTCATGCAAAACCTTAGGGAGGACCACCGCTGAGACAGCAGGGCCCACACCGCTACTTGGAGCATCAGCAACTTGGCGGAAGGAAGAAACACCTTCGCCTGCTCCATGTCCAGAACCAAGCCCAGATATTCCAACCCGCGTGACGGCGTCAGCACCTACCTCGGAAGATTGATCACCCATCCGAAGTCTCGCAGGGAACTGAGGGTGATGGCCACATTGTCCCTCAGGCTGAGGCCGACTCCGCCCGCAGGAGGTGGTCATCGAGATAGGCCAAACACCGCTATGCCCCTCTGCCGCAGTAAAGCCAGCACTGGAGCCAAGAGCTTGGTGAAGACCCACGGAGCGGAAGCCAGACCGAACGGAAGGGCTACAAACTGGTAGTGGAGATCCCCCACCGCAAATCGCAGAAAACGCTGGTGACCCGCACAGATGGGCACGTGCAGATACGCGTCCTTGATGTCCAAGGAGGCCAGGAAGTATCCCTGACGAAGCGCCGCCACCACAAAACAGACAGACTCCATTCTGAATTTCCACGCCCTCACAGAGGTTGAGCGCCTTCAGGTCCAAGACAGGCCTGACCCCATCCTTTTTCAGAACCACAAAGAGGTTTGAGTAAAAACCACGGAAACTTTCCGCAAAGAGAACTGGAACAATCACCCCGACGGAGCAGGACTTGCACGGCCCCTAACAGGGCCTGCCGTCGCCCCCGGGGGAGCCTCAGATTGGAGGCGAAGAACCTGTCCGGGGGCTGGGTACGGAACTCTATTTTGTACCCGAACGGGCAGGGGCGACCCATCACGCTGAGGAGGACTTATCCTCTGCCTTCTCGGCCTTACGCTGCCAGGGATGCTTCTGGCCCCCCATGGGGGGCCTTGGCGGGCTGAGAGACCTTGCTCGATGCGCACAAAAAAAACCCTCTTCTGAGTAGAGAAGGAGAGGCCCGCCCTACGTCGGGGCTCCTTACCCCTTCTAGGTTCCGGGAGGAACGTACTCTTCCCCCGGTGTAATCCTTAATGATCTCATCCAGGGAAGCCCCAAAAAGTCGACAGCCCTGGAAGCGCAGGTCCGTCAGGCCCTTCTTTGACACCTGGTCCCCCGTCCAGCATCTAAGCCACAGCAGACGTCTAATAATGACTGCGAACATGGACAGTTTCGACAGCATGGGGGCCATGTCGAGGGCCACATCACAGAGGTACCCAAGACTCTGGATCAGCTGTTCTGTCATCTGCACAGGTTTCGGAGGGGCCTGGAGATCTTCCAAAGCCCGGTGCACGATGGCCGCCCATTCCGTAAACGCCTGGGCCACCAGCGCTGAAGCCAGCGCCAGTCGCATGGCCGACACTGCCACCAGGAACATTGCTTTGGACACCGCCTCAGTCCTCCTATCGGCCGGGTCCTTAAATGGACGGGGGGCACTCCATCGAAATTGTGGTCACCTTGTTCAGACAGGCCACCGGTGGGTCCACCGTTGGAGACGCCCACTTCTGCAACAGGGTATACTCAAAAGGGATAATGGACAGAAAAACGCTTAGGCATGGCGAAGGAATCCTGAGGTCGTTGCCATTCCTTGTAAACAAACTGATCAAAATACGGCAAATAAGGAAATACCTTAGGAGCCCGGGCCGGCCTATGCGACCCAAAAGCGTACGCCGCCTCCTGTGTCACAGCCGGGCCCAGTTTCAGCGTCTCACAGAGCGCCGAGACCAAAGAGCCCACCAGAGCTCGTTCACGAGCCGCGGTGGCCCACGATGGCTCATCCTCTTCATCAGAGGGGTCCCCAAGCTCGCCTTCCGACAGCAAGGGAAGACCCCTTGTCACCACGGAGCCCCCCTCCTGTTCCGAGTCCTCCCCAGAGGACGGGAGAGGGGGTGGCAGTTTCTTCGCCACCCCGTGGTCACGGATCAGCTCCACCCAGTAGAGAAATTCCTCCAGGATTGCCATTAACCTATCAAGCGGAACCACAGGTCCCAGCGCTCCCTGAGCCCCACCTGAGACACCTGATGGGGAAGCACCCACTTCAGCCACCACTGTGCCGCATCCCGGAACACCTGAAGGTCACAGATTGGACCAGGCGCCCCACACCACCCCACAAGCTGCCGCACTAGCGTCCCAGAGGCACCCAGGAGGACTCACCACCACGCCCACACCGACCCCGGGAGGTGCTGCTGCTGAAGCTGCCGATAGCTGCGTGTGTCCCCCTGCTGCTGTGTCGTGTCCCCCACGTGTAGGAAGCGCTCCGGACGGCGCCAAGACACCCAGGACCGCCCACCTAGCCAGCAAATCAGAGGCCAGCACGCGGCTGACCATGCCAACATGGCCGCCGTGTGCACTAGAGGCCGAAGCATGCGCCGGCTATCGCAAAATGGCGGCCGCGACTACAACACGCGGCCGGCCACAGAAAAATTTTTCTGTGGCCGGAGAACATACCGACCGCTGCACCGCCAGCGCACCCAGGGGAAGCACAGCCAGCAAGGGAGAGCTACAGCCCCGGAGGTCAGGCGGGGGAAAGGGGGGGAGAAAGCACAAGAAGGGGTAGGAGAAGATCAGGCCCACCAACACCCCAGGGGGGGCACCACCCGCCTGCCCACACCCCAAAGGGGGGGGGGGGGGGGAGGGGGAAAGCGTACTCACCACTCTGGACGGGCGAAGCGGGTAGCCACCCGAGACAGACCTGGTACCCCGCCAGTTCGGGGGGAGCTGCCGGCCACGCGACACCCGTGACGCAAGCCCGGTCCTAAGTGTGCTGGCGGGACATTTAACCCGCCGGCCGTCTCGCAGGGAACGAGGACAGACGCGGTCAGCTTGTCACCCAGCCGGCTACTTGATTACAATCTTCATCAGAAATCTTGAGAAAAAAAAAAGAAAAAAAAAGAAAAAAAAACGGGGAACCAGGTCCTATTCCTTGCACTAGGCAGAAAAAACTGAGTTGCTTAGCAGGGCAGGAGGGGTTATACCAAGTGAGGACTGCCCCCTGGGAGGGGCTGGGTCTGCTTTTAGCTGAACTACGTTCTGCCAAGTCCACTCCTAGTGAAAGGTGCATAACCCCACATGTCATGGATAAGAGGCTAAGTCCGTCAATGAAAGAAAGAGAAAAAAGTGTCCAGGATTGCTGCACTCAAAATTTATTGAAAAATAGTAATCAAACCAATCAATCGGTAGTTTTGGTCTAAAAAAAAAAAACAAATAAAACAAATAAACAGTTTGCGCCCTTCTTCAGGTAGGAACAATCACAAGTAATCCACAATTTCTATTCAATATGTAGTGATCTTACACCAGGAATCAATTAACGCTCAGAACACAGCAATCAAATCTTCTGTTTCTTAACCACTTCAATACCAGGCACTTACCCCCCTTCCTGCCCAGACCAATTTTCAGCTTTGAGTGCTGTCGCATTTTGAATGACAATTGCGTGGTCATGCAACGCTGTACCCAAAACAAAATTATCATTTTGTTCCCACAAATGGAGCTTTCTTTTGGTGGCATTTGATCACCTCTGCACTTATTTTTTGCGCTACAAATAAAAAAAAAAGACCGAAAATTTTGAAAAAAAAAAAAAAAAGTTATTCTCCGTTTCTGTCACAAAACTTTGTAAATAAGTACATTTTCTCCATCACTGATGGGCGCTGATGAGGCAGTACTGATGAGGTGGCACTGATAGGAGACATCTATACACAGCATTGATGGGCACTGATAGGTGGGACTGGTAGGTGGCAATGACAGATTGCACTGTCAGGTTGTCATTCCCTGGTGGTCCTGGCTGGAATCTGAAATTGGCAGAGAGTGCTATGTTGGGCATTGTGCCCCTTTACCTGGTGGTCTAGGATGGGCTCCCTGGTGGTCCTGGGTGGCGATCTTAGAGTGAGCTGCGCTGAAACATTCAGCGCAGATCCCCCCCCCCCCCCCCCCAGAGAGCTGCCGATTGGCTCTCCTCTACTCAATTCTGCAGACGCGAGTAGAGGAAAAGCCAATAAACGGCTCTTCCTGTTTACACTGTGACCAGCCGTGATTGGTCACCACGGCTGATCACGTGGTAAAGAGCTTCCAATGGAGATCACACAGTGGGTCAAACTGACACACCACACCACCAAACCGCGGGTTATCCTGACTGATTCCATTTCAAACCCATCATCAAAATATATATAATTAAAAACCATGCAGTATGCACCACAATCAATGCAAATGCATATACAAAAGTTGTAATTAGATATATTGCACACGATCGGACCATAGACTATTCAATATATGGAACTGTTTTTTTAGTCTCAATTCTCTATTACTAGTAAGTATTGAGATTAAAAAAAATGGGAAGTCTATTGGATCAATCGCCTGAATACTTTGTTTCCCAGGGGGTTGAACTAGGGCTTCAATATCTACATCTATTTTTATAGCTTGGTTCCATATATTGAATAGTCTATGGTCCGACTGTGTGCAATATATTTAGTTACAACTTTTGTATATACAGTTGCAGTGATTGTGGTGCATGTTACATGGTTTTTAATAATATATATTTAAATAATAGGTTTGAAACGGAATCTCCTCTATGATATGGGGAATGAGCCTAATTTGTTCAGCCATCGTTTTGTGAACAAACAACTTAACCACATCCTTACTGGGCACTTAAACCCCCCTCCTGCCCAGACCAATTTTTGGCTTTCAGCGCTGTCGCATTTTGAATGACAATTGCGCGGTCGTGCGACGTTGTACCCAAATAAAATGTGTCCTTTTTTTCCCACAAATAGAGCTTTCTTTTGGTGGTATTTGATCACCTCTGCGTCATTTCTGATCGCCGCTATAAACAAAAAATGAGCGACAATTTTGCAAAATAGAACAATATTTTTTACTTTTTGCTAAAGTACAAATCCATTAAAAAAAATTATTCATCAATTTTGGCCGATATATATTCTTCTACATATTTTTGGTTAAAAAAAAAAAAAAAAAAAAAAAAAAAAAAAAAAAATCGGCGTATATTGATTGGTTTGCGCAAAAGTTATCGCGTCTACAAACTGGGAATTGATTTATGGCGTTTTCATCATTTTATTTTATTTTTACTAGTAATGGCGGCGATCTGCGATTTTTATCGGGACTGCGATATTGCCGCAGAAATGTCGGACATTTTTTACACATTTTTGGGACCAATGACATTTATACAGCGATCAGAAATTTAAATATCCACTGATTACTGTGTAAATGTCATTGGCAGTGAAGGGGTTAACCTGCAAGGGGCAGTGAAGGGGTTAACAATGTTACCTGGGTGTGTTCTAACTGTGGGGGGGGGGGGGGCTGGTCGGGACATAACAGATCTAACTGATCACAGTGACAGGGATCAGTAGATCTGGTATGTCCCGTCACAGAACAGAGAACCGCCGTGTTTACAACGGCGGTTTCCCGTTCTGAGGCTGCTAAAAGATCGGCGGGTCTCGGGCGGACATCAAGTCCGCCCGACCCACGGGCACGGCGTGCGCCAGGAGCGTGCACAAGGGACGACGTCCATGTACGTCGTCCCGGCATTTCAGATCCGCGCTGGAGCCGTACTTCGGCAATAGCCCGGATCTGGAGTGGTTAAGAAACAGAAGATTTGATTGTTGTGTTCTAAGTGTTAATTGCTTAATTGATTCCTGGTGTAAGATGACTAAATATTGAATAGAAACTGGATTACTTGTGATCGTTCCTACCTGAAGAAGGGTGCAAAACGTTTTTTTTTGGGTTTTTTTTAGCCCGAAACTGTTGATTGATTGGCAACTATCTTAAGTATATTTGTATATAATATGTTTCAATAAATATTGAGTTCAGCAATCCCGGACGCTTTTTTATATATTGTGTGTATCCATTTATATCTATACACACACACACACACACACACACACACACACACACACAGTGGATATGAAGTCTAAACACCTGTTAAAATGTCAGGTTTCTGTGATGTAAAAAAAAAAAAAAAAAAAAAAAAAATATGGGACAAAGATATATCATTTCAGAACTTTTTCCACCTTTAATGTACAACTCAGTTGAACAAAAAACAAATATTTTATGTGGACGGAATTAAAAATAAACTAAAATATAGTTGCATAAGTGTGCACACCCATAAACTAATACTTTGATGAAGCACCTTTTGATTTTATTACAGCACTCAGTCTTTTTGGGTATGAATATCAGCATGGCATATGTTGGAGTCACCAGGAGGTTCCACTGTTTAAGGTCCAAAAAGTCTCCTCCTCAGTATGGTTACCATATAAAGTAAAAAGATAGGCTGATGGCGCAGTAACTCAAAGCAAATTTATTATTAAAAGCGGTTATAAAAACTTACATCATGCCAGAGCAAACGAGCATCGGGTAATCACATAGAAATCGATGTTGTTCCCCACCACAGATGGCTGCCGCGTCCTTGTTCCTGCTCCTGCGTCGCATTCTAGGCTCCCCCCTAAGAGAAGCAGGAACAAGGACGTGGTGGCCATCTTTGTGGTGGGGAACAACATTGATTTCTATGTGATTACTCCATAAAAACCTGTGTGTCCATGTACACATAGGCTTTTAGGATAATTTAGGAGCTGCTGCGGTTAGGGTAGGTTCAAGCTCCCCTTCCCGAATGTAGAAGAATCACATTCAAGATAGGAAAGCTTTGATCGCCAGCTGCAAATTTTGCATTTTCCCCAACTGTCAGTCAAAGTAGGCTATGTGTACATGAAGCCTTACTGTGTTTTTCTGCCTCCTAGTATTCTCTGTGAGCACCTGAACATCTCCTTTTCACTTTCATTTGGATAAAGTATTTCACAATAGTTGTGGCATCTGGCTTTAAAACACAAGGCAAAAAGAAAAATTACGAACACCTTCAAGTTTCAATCCTCAACTGATTAACTACTTGCCGACCAGCTGCCGTCGTTATACGGTGCCAGGTTCGTTCCCCTGTGCAAATTCCTGTAGCTGTACGGCGGTCGCTTTAAGGGCTATAGGGGGCACGCGCCTGCAGCGTGCCGCCAACGTGCGTCGCCAGCAGCCACCATGTCCACCGGCGACCCGCAATCACTCCCAAGAGAGGCAGAACGGGGATCTGTCAATGTAAAACAGACGGATCTCCGTTCTGTCAGGGAAGTAGAGAGATTGGCCATTCCTAGTAATCAGGAACAGCGATCTCTCTCTAATCCCCGTCAGTACACTGTCCCCACAGTTAGAAACACCTCCCTAGCTAACACTTAACCCCTTGATCGCACCCTAGAGTTAACCCTTTCCCTGCCAGTGACATTTATACAGTTATCAGTGGCTATTTTTTAGCTCTGATCGCCATATAAATGTCAATGGTCCAAAAAAAGTGTCAAAAGTGCCCAATCTGTCTGTCGCAATCCTGCTAAAAATCGCTGATCACCGCCATTATTAGTAAAAAAAAAAATAGAAAAAAAATTAGTAATAACAATGCCATAAATATATCCCCTATTTTGTAGACGCTATACCTTTTGCACAAACCCAATTAATATGTGCTTATTGCAATTTTTTTTCACCAAAAATATGCAGAATACATAATTGACCTAAACTGATGAATTGGTTTTTAATCTTTTTTTTTTTAAATATATATATTATAGCAAAACAAATATATAACAAAGCAAAAAATATTGTTTTAATTTGTGGGGGGAAAAAGTACGTCCATTTTATTTTGGGCACAACGTTGCGCAGCAGCACTATTGTCAGATAAAGCGGCGCAGTGCCGTATCGCAAAAAAAATGGCCTGTTCCTTAAGGGGTAAATCCTTCCAGGGCAGAAGTGGTTAATTCAGTTTCTTTTGGGCTCATTCACAGTCTCAGCAGTGACTTGTCCTGGATAAATGCAAGTTGTCTTTAGGGTACATAGAAAATCTGCAGCATTTTCCTGTAACCTGGTCACTAGCCCACATGGTAAAATGCTTACTGTATGGGCTAACCACCTCAAGACCAGACATTTCACCTCCTTCCAGTCAAATTTTCAACTTTGAGCACTCTCACGCTTTGAATGACAATTACTCAGGCATAAAACACTGCACCAAATGGAGAGCGCGAGAGAGAGCGAGCGAGCGCGAGAGAGAGCGCGAGCGAGAGAGCGAGCGCGAGAGAGAGCGCGAGAGAGAGCGCGAGCGCGAGAGCGAGCGCGAGAGCGAGCGCGAGAGAGAGCGCGAGAGAGAGCGCGAGAGAGAGCGCGAGAGAGAGCGCGAGAGAGAGCGCGAGAGAGAGCGCGAGAGAGAGCGCGAGAGAGAGCGCGAGAGAGAGCGCGAGAGAATCGCCACTGGGGTTATTTTTTCGCTATAATTCCAAGTCCAAAGTTTTAAAACAAAAAAATAGGTCCTGTCATCTCTGAAAAAAAAAGGAAGACGAATAATGAAGTAATGACTGCCCATCATATCTGATGCCCTAAAAAGCCGGGGCAGTCCTGAGCAATCAGTGCTGCCAGCTATAGGCGGCAACACTGAGCAATGTATTCTGCCGACAGGGAAGACTCACCACTTGCAGAATACAATGGCTCAGTGGGAGTGATACCTCCATACACATTGAATGTGTGGATGAGGTAATCTGTTAATTTTTTTGTGTTCAAACCACTGGTTGGGTAAAAAAAAAAAAATCAAATCATGTATGGTCTTGCCTTAAGCAGGCCATAGACTGTGCAAATTTCTTTCCAGCAGCCCATGGTAATTCGCACGATTTCCCCATCAACAGTGTTGACAAGGGAATCCCTCCTGCTGAGACATTGTCTTCTCTAAGCCGCTAGCAAGATTTGTAAGTAAAATCTGGCAGGCTGGTTGGACTAAAGTTGATCGATCAACTTGGTACATTCAGGCTGCCCATACACCATTCGAATTTCGGCCGGTTCCTGCTGAACCAGCTGACAGTCTATGGCCAGCCTTAGGAAGTAAACTGACATTCCCTTGCTAAAATTAAAAAATGGCTACTGAACTACAGAAAGAATCTAGGCAATTGAAAATGTTGATGTTCTCTCAGGTATTTGAGATCTGTATACTTAGAGTACTGCTTTGGAGCTCAAATTTCTTTTAAAACTAGGCTGTAGTCTCTCATTTTAACAATCCACTAGGAGCTGTAAACATTACTGCATACTTCCTAGTGAGGAATGCATTCAAAACTGAAGCGATTAAAAGGTAATCAACAATGCTACAGGTGTCACAGCCAAGCGAGGGCAATCTACCCTAACCAAGAGGTAATAAAACACAGACACCAGTAAAAACTTCAACTGTACCCAAAACTAAAGACATTTGTATTTGGTTCAGCTTAAAGGATAAAGATGGCCATAGATGGATCAAAAAAAATCAGCCAGTTCAGCAGGTATACTTTGATGTATGGCTGTTCCTACTCTTGAATGGGAAAGTTGGAAAATATTCATTTGAATAGCACATAAAGCCAACTGGAAAAGAGGGGAGTATTTCTTTATGCACCCTGCTTGTTTGGATGGGGAAAACCAGCCCGCAAAGATCTATGGCAGGGCTTGACAAATTTGCCTTGAATCTAGGAGCCGGCTAAAAAAGTTAGGAGCCAGTTTTTTTATAGCGTAGTGTGGGGTTGTCAGCGCCAGGGGTAAGACAAGTAATTTGCACCCCTAACCCCAACTTACTCACAGCAGAGCAGCCAGTCAATAACTCCACCGTTACATCAGGGTTATAGGCTGGCCAGAAAAAGTGACACTAAAAAATCTGTTATGGGGGAAACTCCTTATTATGCCGAATGCATCGTGACTGCGGCATGTAAAACGCCCTCATCTCCTGCCTAATGGAGCTTAAGGGTGGCAAAAACCTGTCTCTACTGCACATTATTACCACCCAACTTGCACATCTAAACAAAGCCTTAGTGACATTGTAAATAAAATACAAAAGAAAAGGTGAAAAAATTCCAGCGCTGCTGATCTTCTGCTGCCTCTTTGCAGCCACTTCCTGCCTACATGTGTGTCCCCCACAGTGACTTTTCATTGCTCTGGTGGGTTTCCGGTCACCATGAAATACTGGAGCCCAGCTGCACATAGAGTGGTAATTGTTGATGGTACACAGGGCTTTATCACAATTTTGTTGCTTAGAATAAAGGTCACGTTTCTCGCGGTGTGACCTCATCTTTCATATTATACAAAAAAATGATGGGCTAACTTTACTGTTTAGTTTTTTTTTATTCATTAAAAGTGTATTTTTTTCCAAAAAATTGCGCTTGAAAGACCGCTGCGCAAATACCATGTGACATAAAATATTGCAGCAACCGCCATTTTATTCTCTAGGGTCTCTGCTAAAAAATAATATATGTTTGGGGGTTCCAAGTCATTTTCTAGCAGAAAACACTGGATATTTAATTGTAAGCCACTAATGTGAGAAAGGGTTTAGTCTTTAAATGGTTAAACTTTCCTGATAGCCCGGAGATCATTGCTTTGAAAGAAGAAGATACATTGTTTGTTACTTTTCTTCATTCTAAGTAGAAACAAATATCCTGGGCAGCCACCAAGTTTAACAGCTGTTAGATGAAGCAGAGAACTCTCGGCTCTCGCTGAATCTGACAGCTGTTTTAACATGGGGAGAGCAGGAATGGCAGTCACTCGCCAGGACGCGATTTCTGGTCGCCATGACGACCTGGTGCCCGGGGTTTGTCAAGGCCTGATCTATGGCCAGCTTAACCCTACCTTTGAGACCATGTTACAACCATATTCAGGGTGTAAAAAAGGGATTTTATTAAAACTTACCGTAAAATCCTTTTCTCCGAGTTCACTGACAGACGCAGCTCTTCATGACTTTGTGGGGTTTTATGTTCGTCTTACCAGGAGTTAACTAGGCAGGGAAAAGAAATCAGCTGGCCCCTCCCCTGGGGGCCGTCCTCTTTTCCTACATTAAAACCCCCCCTCACAGAGGAGCTCTCCAGTTTGTACACAAGCCGTACCAAAACAGAGCCCAGAGGGGTGGGTGCTGCGTCTGTCAGTGAACTCAGAGAAAAGGATTTTACGGTAAGTTTTAATAAAATCCCTTTTTCTCCTACGTTCACTGACAGACGCAGCTCTT
>BLSH010302413.1:2602540-2621244 GCA_018402905.1 Glandirana rugosa | reverse complement strand
GTAACGTTGACGGTGGTCACCTAGCACCCACGTTACGGGCATAGGACGTTTGAGAAGGGGGTCGAAGAACAGGTATGACTTCAAGTCTGAACCGACCTCCTTTAAGGTTACCTGATGTTCACACCCCTCCCACACGCACATATACACGCAACACGTAACCCTTGATAAGACGGGACGAAGAACCAAAATTTAGACTGGCAACGACACCCGTTCTGTTTGGGGACGTACGACAGTCCCCCACGACAAAACTCCAATCCCAATCGTACTGTGATAAAGAGGATGCAAGTGACTGTCTGCGTCGAGAAGTACTGAAACTCCCCGAAGCTCCTCTGTGAGGGGGGGTTTTAATGTAGGAAAAGAGGACGGCCCCCAGGGGAGGGGCCAGCTGATTTCTTTTCCCTGCCTAGTTAACTCCTGGTAAGACGAACATAAAGCCCCTCAAAGTCATGAAGAGCTGCGTCTGTCAGTGAACGTAGGAGAAATAGTGTCATGCTAACCCTAACCTCAAAACAGCACCCCCTGACAGCATGCAGGGGTTTGTCTTGCCCACAGCAACGGTCAGATTTAAAACCAAGAAGCAGGGCAGAATAGTTCCCAATGCACAACGCACATATACACGCACACCCTCCCCACACTTGTAGTCCATTGGAATTTCCTCCAGCCAAGTCTGAACTTCAGTATGGACAAGAAGCTGGGGGAAGAGTTTGCAGGATACGGGCATTGCACCCACGATCCACTGGTGGCAGTTGCAATGTTTTGTGAACTCATTTGCAAAAAAAAAAAAAAAAAAAGGGGGGGGGGGGATTTTTTTTTTTTTTTTTTTTTTGCAAAAGGCGGGCATGCTTTTAACCTCATGACATTGTCCTTCATATTAGGGAAGAAAAACCACAAAGCAGAAATCCACAATTGTCAACTTTTAAAAAGATGTCAACGTTATGTCTTTACTTTGTAAAATTCCAACAATGTTTACACATTTCTTAACTTACAGCATCCAAAAGACAACAGCTCAAAGGCTAAGTAAAATTGCCAGAATGTAAAAAAAAAAGTAAAACTCACTTCATGACGTTATTTTTCTTTAGAAAAGGTTTCTGCTTTTTTTAATTGTGCTCCCTAACTCAAATCTTGTGCGAGACGAATTTGCCCACTCCAAAAAGAGCCTCTAATCTTCCAGCACAATAGATCTGAGCAAACCACCCATTATTTCAGAAATACAGTGGAGTACCAGGCCCTATGTAGTGTAGCAACGAATCACCAGCAACAGAACCTCTAAGGTTCAACCCAACTTTTCCTACAACAGCAACACCAATATGCACCACCAAGTTGACATTTTGTCAGTGTTCCCTAGCGAATGATGCAGATTATGCAGCAGAAAAAAAAAAAAATAAATAAATAAATAAAAAAAAGTGTTGTCCAAAAGGAAGATGGCTGCTGAACTTTGGTATTTTCATCAAGGCCGACACCAGGAACAGCTAGCGTGACATGGCCCCAACAGTGCTGTTACACTCAGATGGACATCTTAGTCAGGCCAGGCCCTATATTAGGAACATGCCATGCTACATTTGAGGAGCGAACTCCCATTAAGTGTACTAGTGTGCTGCAGTGCCAAAAAACGGACATGGTAGTCCGCTGCACACTACTTTTTTCTAACCTGCATTAAAAAGCACACTGAGACCCTAGTTACTAGGAGCAAAACTATTAACTGTATGCAATGTCAGCTACATACAATATACAGTGCTGTGTTACAGCCACTCCCACAACAAAATAGGATTGGACTGAGTGCTGCCAAAACGTAACTGGCCAATAAAAGGCTTCCCTAAAAAGTCGTAACTCCTGAACTCTTGTCATTGCTAAACATCACACTCCACTGAAGAGAACATTTTGGGGTATTGTTGATCTCCTGGTACTGTGCTGAGCTCAGTTCTTGCTTGCTGATGCCGCCTCCCCAAAGTCGCTGTTGGACACATGTGATGACAAGAACCACATTGGTGCCCTTCAGTAAGGACCACCCACTGCCGGGCAAATAGAAGATTGACATTCTCAGCAAAGGATTGTACTCTTAAACATACACATAAAAATGATCACAACCACAAACTTGACAAAAAATGTAAACAGGTCTAAATATACTGTTATCAGGAAACATTTCCAACAGTCTTTAAAAGTATTGCCTAAAGTGGTGTCAGATAGATGGCTGCAATACCACAGACAAAATGTAGCTAGGCTTCCTAAAAATACTTGCAGGTTAAAAAAGAAAACCTCAGCAGTATTGGTGGACAAACACTATGTGGGAATACGTAAAGGGCAGGAGAAAAGAAAATGCTGGCCGTGTAGTGTGCTGTGGACGAATTGTGCAAGACATATGATACTAAACCCGGAGAAAGCTGCTTTGCAGACCCCACCTTCTAATGAGTTAATCTAAAGGTCACAGGCACGCAGGCATTTTATGTAATCCAGGGCCCCCTTTTCGGATTTTAAAACACGGCAGACACCCAGCGAGTGACAACGTTGTCAGCACCCACACTTTATATAGGAGAGGGCCAGCGCCGGCCGCTAAACACGGAGCCAAATCCGCAGACGGGGGAACATACAAGGTCTAGCTAATCGTCGGCTCACATCCGTCCCTCTCCGCCCTCCTCCCTCTGCCCGACAGCTCGCAGCACCCTCGTACCTCCAGGATGTCTTCTAAAACATATGCTTCCATGTCGGCTGCCGTGTCTACCATGTTTTCTTACACAGCCATATCTGTTACTGCACTATGATTAGATCAGAGGCAGCAGGAACCCTCCTCTGTCAGCGAGGGAAGAGGAAATGGAAGGTTCTATTCTGGCCCGGAGCAGCGCTGCAGTTTCAGTGCAGGCCTCTACCAACACACACAGGGGTGACTCACTCTAGCTGAGCTTTTAAAGACACAGCCGCTTTTCTACCCACAACGCCTTCCTATCAGCCCATCGCTGGATTGTGGACACAACGCACTTCCACAAAACAATGCAATCACTCACCTAACAGGCACGACTTTTATACCATTAGATGCACTTTCCTGCAAAACTTCTGCAACTATTCAATATTATTATACAGGATTTATAGTTTGTGCAGCCCTTTACAATACAAATACAGGAGGCAAACTTAGATTACGCTATCAAATCTACCACGAAATCAGGCCAAATGACAACCAGATTTGCTCTTTTTTTAAATAGGCCTCATACACACAGGCGTTATTAACGCCGCGTTTTTGAGCTGTTTTTACATTTTAAGACCGCCACACCATGTTATTCAATGGCCTCATGTACACAGTGACATTTTAGAGCTGGCCTCATACACACGGGCGTAATAGCAAAACGCCGGGACCAACGTCAGGCAAATATCGGCGTCAAAAAACGCAATTTCGTTGGCGTTAGTGCCAATTGGCGTTTTGTTTTAAAAAAAATATTAATCTGCTATGTGTTAACCTGAAAACGCCGGTTAACGTCGCTACGGCGTTCATGCGCATTAGTAAAGGTTTTGCCAGCTCAGCATCAAAAAACGCTCTAACACTGCAGCTTCAGAACGCACTGGCCGTGGGTTCTACTTTCAGCTCACGCCATCCACAGCTCAAAAACGTCAGCATTTTTATGGGGCCATTGAATAACATGGAGAGCTGAAAAAAACATCCGTGTGTATGAGGCCTTAGTGGCATTGGCGTTCTTAAGTTGCACGCAGGACACGCACATTTCAAAGCTGCAGCGTTAGAGCCTTTTTGACGGCGAGTCAGCAAAATGCTCAAAAACACGCATTAGCGTTGTAGCAACATTAACCGCCATTTTTAGAGTTGCTGTTTATTAGTTTTCCTTGGCATTGTGGGTAATTTGGGGAGTGGAAAATATCAGATGGAAAAAAAGCGCGCCTTAGCACTAACGCTGCTAAACGCACATTGACGCCAATGCAAAAAGCTGATGAAATTGCATTTTTAATGCCGCTTTTTTACCGACGTTACAGCTCGTTTTTAATAATGCCCATGTGTATGAGGCCATAAGGTTAAAGTGACGTCTAACAGCTGCTCCATAGCAGCTCCATTACAGCTCAATCCTCCTCAACACAACCAATCAGGCTATTAAACACTGGCAACACAATACAAACTGATTGTACAGCCTCTATTAGATCTACAAACAACTATTTGGTGCAAGTTCCCAACTGAATTCCAGAATCTGGTACTATCCAGTTGTCAGTGGATATAAACAAGACTTTATAATCAGGTTGCAAGGTGTATGGAAAGCGCTACCTGTGGGAGATAACTGGTGCTTCAGGATGGGTTCACACTGCAGCCGGATGCGGCTCACAGCAGGGGTCCAGTGCACCCAGTTTTCCATTTCAGGGACAAATCAATTTTGCCTGAATTCAGAAACAAAGCCAAAGATGCACAGCACTCCTGTGCAATTCGCTCTGCAGCTGCTCTGGAGATGTGTGAATCGGCTCCATAGAGAGCCGGTCACAATCTCCTGTCATACGAATAGGATGTGGTCAAATCCATATCCAATTCGCACTAGTGTGAACCCAGCCTTAAAGCGGTTACATCCTCCTCTTGTACATTTTTACCTGCAGGTAAATGAATATCTCCTAAACCTGTACAGTTTAGGAGATATTCACCCTACATGCAGCCGCTGACTTAAGGTCCGGCGGATACTACCAGAAAATCAGAGCTCCGGCCACTCACAGCGCAGGAGCTGCGAGCCTGGAAGAGACACTGAGGCAATGTCAGCTCCTTCAGCGGGGAATGGGAGGCAGTGCGGGCACGTCATTCTAAAGTAAGTATTTCATAATGAGCTAGTATGCAATGCATACTAGCTCATTATGCCTTTGCCTTACAGTTTTTTTTTTTTTTTTTTGGGCAGGGCATACAACCGCTTTAAAGCTGAACTCCTGGCTAATGCATCGTTCACACAGGGATACTTAAAGCAGAACCTTACCCATAACTTGATAAAAAAATAAATGTTCTTTAGGCAAAGAACAGTCATTCCACATTAATAATTATGCTACCACAATTAGTGTGTGCTGTAAATTGCCTCCAGCATTGCTCCTCTTTCTTCTTGCTGGAGGTGGCCATTTTGTTGAAGCTCAGAGCCCCAGCAGTAAATCATAAAGCAGAACTAAACCCATTGATTTAAGTTTCAAAAAACAGTTAGATTCCTGGAATGCCGGATTGCCAACTGTCACATTTGCCTGTGTCCTCACCAAACTGTCAAACCATCAAATGGCTGGAACTGATCACATGTGCAGCACCATGGCAGCTGCAGGTCAAACAGATTCCTTGGCTAAAAAGCATACAAGGGTTTAACTCCGCTTTAAAGCTGTCAGCAGATTGTCCTCTACAAACCCTGCAATGCCTAAAAATTAAGATCAACTTCATCATGTGCAGAGCAGGGGTAGATAGGGGAATACTGGAATTTAAACAGTATAGGCATTTTAATGTTTTACATTTGCTATTCTTGCAAAAGGGGCCAGCCTGAAGTCATCTAGGACTTAATTTTCTAACTAAAGTTCCAATTTAAGCATATGGCTGTGTAAGGCCTGTGTTTGCACAAGTGCTCCCTACATCCTGTGCAGGCAGTCTCATTCCTGTCAACTGGGACGCAGTGGTTGCACACAGACAGTCACTGCTACCATTTTGATATCTGTGTGGGTGCAGGTGCGTGTCCCTGAATGCAGACATTTTGCATTTGGGGATACACATCGGCACTAGGGTTGCCACCTCATCCCTTTAAACCTGAACACATATGAATTACACAGGTCCTGAGGCTAATTTAATGCAGATGAAGCACCAAGCGAGTTTAATTAACACCTTAATCAGCCACAGAACCTGTGTAATTCATGTGTTCGGGTTTGAAGGGATGAGGCAGCAACTCTAATCGACACCCACATTGATGTCAAATTAGGAGTAGTGGCTATGGCCATGCAGCCACTGTATCCCATTTGACATGCATGGGGACTGCAGGAAACACCTGTGCAAACACAGCCCCACGCACAGGTGTGCACTTAAGTATGCCTGTGTGAACAAGGCCTAATGCAAGTACTTGGATTTTGCCTGGTATCAGACCCTTGCAATGCTCAGACTGCCAGGAAGGAGTACAGGGAGCCAATTGGCTGTGCTGTAGTGTTCATGGGCTAACAAGTAAAATGTGGACAGCAGGAAAGCAGTGTCAGAGAGATGAGCTCATCAGTCTGCTTCTGCTTCACTGTCCGGTAAGAAGGGGAACAAGACGTGGCCCTGTGCACATTTTGAGTAGCACAAACTCACATTCCCAGTTGTGATTTTTTTTTTTTCCCAGTGATTCACTTGTATGGGCTGCCCTATGCACACTTGTCATGGCAAAGAAGCTCAGGGACCACATTTTAACCCCGAGCCAGGTGCGTTTTAAAGTGGTTGTCAACTCATGACAACCACTTTAACCTACAGGTAAGCCTATAATAAGCCTTACCTGTAGGTTCACTGCATATCTCCTAATCCTACATGGTTTAGGAGATACACAGTGTACTTCCATGTGCCGATGTCATCAGGCACATGCGCAGTGAAGAAACAGCCTCCGTGCCATTTCTTCACTGAGATCGTGCCGAGATTAGCGGCTCGCTCACGTGGGAATGACGTCACACAGCTCCGACAAATCCCAGAGCCGAAGTCCACGGCCCCGGAAGGAAGAGGGGCAAAGATGGACGCTTCCTGGAGCGGGGACAGCGCAGGCTTCCAATGCAGATAAGTGTCACATAATAGGCTAGTATGCGATGCATACTAGCCTATTATGCTTTTACATTACAGGGTAATACAGAGCAACGAAGAGGAAGTAAAAATCAGGGTTTACTTCCTCTTTAAAACTCATGGTTTGACACGTTAATTGCGACAAATTAACCACGTTTGATGTGCCATTTACACTGAGAGGCTGAGCCATGTGCCGATCCAGGCTCCTGGATGGATATGGTCGCAATGTTTCCCCAGCCAGTAATGGCTCTGTGACATCAGACAGCCGGCTTTAGCTGAAACTATCACAAAAGTGCAGGGACTACACTCCTGTGATCCATAGAAGTACAGCCAAACAAGCTTTGGCTGTACTTTTTACTCTCTTAGGCTAGGTTCGCACTAGTGCAGCATTTTTGTTGTTTTTCATGCTTCATGTGTTTTTGAAGAAGCAGGACGAGTTTTCCGGCTTCCCATTGGTAGACGTGTGTCTGCCTGGGTGGGTTCCGTGGTCATGTGAGCGTGGCGCGGTATAAGTAGAGATGTGTGATGTGCATGCCTCCCTGACGCTGAAGAAGCCACGCCCATAGGACGTAGTGCGTACGGAGGAAGGAGTCACGCTGGACGTCACCCGTGCGGCCATCTTTTCGGTGGATTATTTGTACGTCTGCATACTGGCACCAGTTGAGGTGCTTTATTTATGAGGAACATTTTTATATAATAAATTTAGCGTTTTTTTTATACAGAGAACACTAGACAGTTCTAATTTTTTTATCCACATATGCCTGAGGAGTTTTTGTGCCTGGTGGAGTATCAATTACAGCGGTGGTTTGAGATGTATCATCCCCAAGGTGTGGAATCAAATGCTCAACTGCCTGGAGGTGAGAGGCTGCTAGTGCCGGTGGTGGCTGGACGCGCGCTATTTCACCTGCAGGTTTAAAGGTTTAACACCATACACTGCTCCCTGGGACTCTGATTTTATTGTAACAATAAGGTTTCTTATCTGATGGACTGTCTGTGCTGCACTCTCTTTTCATTGTAGAAGTTTTTGAAGAAGCGGCAGACTAGATTTTATACACATAAATGCACTAAAACACATTGGGGCATTTCCATTGACGTCTATGGGGCAAAAATCGTGCTGCAACCACACCAAAGAATCACATGTACCTTTTTCAAAAACACACTGTGCTACATTGATGTGATTGGGCACCAATGAAATAATTTCCACTGTTCTGCGATTTTGTGCACCTGAAATTGCACTAGTGTGAACCAGGCCTTAGGGCTGAAAATGCCTTGGAGATTTGAATGCCAGCAGGTTGATGTTTCCATAAAGTGTTGCATTATGGTGGTAAAGACCTCAACCAAAAGGGCAGAAGACTCAGCCACACCACACACTGCTAAAGATGATTCTAAGGAATCCCAGAGCCATTTGAAGAAATTGATCTGGGGCGCCTGTTAGAGGACTGTCTCACCCCTTTCGCTCATGTCTAGAAACAACATGTTTCAACTATGTGGTATTAAGGTGACTGCGCCAGATAGCTGCAATCGATGGAATGCAGCTCTAACAACCATACAGAAAAGTCGTCTTCAAAAAAGGTTTAAAAAAAAAAAAAAAAAAAAAAAAAAAAAAAAAAGTCCAAGGGAAAATAGCAAATAGAAAAGCAGAGCTAAAAGAAAAAAAAAAAACCACACCCAATCTCAGAGGACATTAGCAAAAACACAAAAAAATAAATAAATAAATAAAAACATGCTGGTAGTAGAAGGGGTTATCCTGGGCTGGCCTACAGTTATTTGTTGTTTGCCAGTGTCTAGTCCTGTAGGTGGCAGCATATGCAGAAGGCTAAAAAGGTATCCTGTGTCCCTCAATGGATGACAAAGTATTATAGACTGTGGGTCATTTATGACAATACTGGATGACCACTTGGTTATTTTTTGTGTCACACTTCTATGTTTCTATATCCAACACAAAAAGGAAGTGAGCAGTGTCTCTAAGGACGCGAAGAAAAAGATTTTACGTTCTGTACAAAAATGCTTATGGGACACAGCGCATCATATTTACGAACTATTGGCCATCATCAAGCAGTTTAGGAACAGAGAGGTGAACAACTCCAGCAATAAAAACAGGAGAAACTAAAGACCAACCAAAGTAACTTGAAGACCCTGCACCACTTTCTAAAACCTGGTGAAGTTGTAGGCCACAGCCTTTCAGACCTGAAAAAACAGGACGATGAAAGTCCAAGACATGTCCACTGTACTGGTAGCGTAGACACTGACAGAAAAATAGGAAACCTTTTGTTAAAATTATCTAGCAAACAGTTTGGTGAAATCAGCTGGAAAAAGTGGAGCTACAAGTCTTATCATTTCATTTTTGAGACACATTACAAATAGTGAATCTAATTTCCTAATTGGAGCTGTAGCACTAACTGCATAAAACAGTGGAACGCAATCTCCTTAGATGCTTAGGAGCTCGACACACAGAAAGTAAAACATCTTCATTCAAATGGACTTTAAAGACTACCAAACGGCAAAAAGAAATATCTAAACATAACTTTATTGCTATGAATAATTAGAAAGTTTCCTTGCAAAACAGGGCAGTCAAGCTCAGAAACCCTCCTTGCTGATCTAATCATTACACGTTGCAGACAAAACATGCAACACAGGAGTGAGCGTATAGGTTTGCCTGCTTAAACTTAGTAACCTGTCGTTGTGTCTGACTTTGCCAAGTGTTAACAAGCTCTGAAGGCATTTTAGGAGGAGGAAGTAGAATATGCTAGATGCCATAATGCACAGCAACTTACCACAACCAACCCACTGTGGGGTACTCAACCAACTGGCAGTGGATGTCAATCCAGGCCAAAAGAATAAGAAAATGGTGAGGTACCTTGGCAACAAACAACGGCCGCTGCAGGTGGCAGACTGTGACCCAGGGGTGCTGTGTCCCCAGTGATGGTGATGGCCCTGGAGAACCGCAGGAAAAGGTGCTGTTCTGCAACCACAAAGACAAGAGAAATGGCGGAGAGGGTGCGTGCAGGCCTTTACTCCTTACTAGCAAGCAATTAACTGCAGTTCAGGCATGGGAATTCAGTCCAAAAAAATGGCAGCCATATTGCAGCCCAATAAAATAAGTCCCAGTGTCACCTAGAACCGCAAACGGGGCTAAAAGACTAAAGAACACATAGTTGTGATCTACAAATGGGGGAAAAGATCCTCACAATCTAACCAACTACAGACCCATATCTTCACTAAATGTTTATCTGAGGTTATTCACTAAAATCCTGTAAAATTGCCCTCACCCATTGATCTTTTCACTGATTCACACAGATCAAGTTGGCTTTGTCCCTGGCATCAAGACATTAAAATGTAATACTTTGGGCCCCATGTCAGAATATAGAGATTACTTAACTGACAGGGAGAAGGCATTTGACAGGATAATATAGGAATAGATGTTTGAATTATGTGACACTGGCTTACTGGAACTATTTAACCAGTAGAGATCCATGCTATAGCCGAAAGACAGCTACAGCGCGGATCTCAATTGCTCCCGGCGCACACTCACAGGCAGCGGCACGCTGCACGGGTGTGCCCGCGGATCAGACGGACTCGATGTCCGCTCATGACCCGCGATCGCCTGTTAGAGCGGCAGAACGGGGAAGCACCAATGTGAACAAAAAAAATAAATAAATAATAAAAATGTCAAATCAATTCCCATAGTTTGTAGACGCGATAACTTTTGCGCAAACCAATAAACGCCGATTGCGATTTTTTTTTTTTTACCAAAAATATGTCGAAGAATATATATCGGCCAAACCCGATGAATTTTTTTTTTTTTGGATATGTATTATAGCAAAAAGTAAAAAATATTGTTCTTTTTTCAAAATCGTCGCTGTTTGTTTATAGCGCAAAAAATAAAAAAAGCAGAGGTGATCAAATACCACCAAAAGAAAGCTCTATTTGTGAGGAAATTATATAAATTTTGTTTGGGTACAACGTCGCACGACCGCGCAATTGTCATTCAAATGTGACAGCACTGAAAGCCTAAAATTGGCCTGGGCAGGAGGGGGGGTTTAAGTGCCCAGTAAGCAAGTGGTTAAACAAGTAGGGCCCTCTGATTCCTCCTGTACTGTCTGCCCTAATATTGTAAAGCGGTGCGCAAACTGTTGGCGCTATATAAATCCTTTATCATAATAAAATATCAAATGAGAACAGACAAGGATGCCCTTTGTCCCCTTTAATATTTAGTCCAGCTCTGGAACCCTATTTGAGAACTATAAGGAAAGGTGAGAATATCAGGGAAATCTAGACTGACACAGACTTGTACAAAGTAGTCACATTCGCCGATATGTTGTCAGACTATTATGCATCTTCTTATTTCACCCAAATATGAAAATTAACAACTACAAATCCATCGCAATGCGTGACGGCTCACATAACTCATGACTATCCCAAACACCCCTCCTCAATATCCTTTAACATGGACCACCACCTACACCAAAAGTATCCAAGTATAAAGTTACCCAATATTCCATCTCATTTATATGACCTAAATGTTATACTACTGCTGAGACAAGTTAAAACTAGACCCGCAATAATAAAAAAAAACACCTCATTTTCTGGCCAGAATAACAATAATCAAAATGAACAGTATACAGTGCATCCAGAAAGTATTCACAGCACTTCACTTTTTCCACATTTTGTTATGTTACATCCTTATTCCAAAATTAATTAAATTCATTATTTTCCTCAAAATTCGACAAATAATACCCCATAATGACAACGTGAAGGTAGTTTGAAATCTTTGCAAATTAAAAATGAAAAACGAAATAAATCACGTACATAAGTAGGGGTGCACCGAATGGAAATTTTAGTGCTGAAAACCGAAAATGACAGTTATTTTAAAAAAAGTATTTTTTTTAAATATAATTGTATTATATTCAACTTTAATTAATATCAATTGAAATTGATATGAATTTATTTTGGCCATTATTGGCACCTTTAGTGCAAGGTCAAGAAAAATGCAGTCTGCAGTCTCTAACCATCTCTTGTATCATGTCTGCAATTACTTAAACACACTGCTAATAGTATTAGCAAAATTTCCATTCGGTGCACCTCTAGTAGACATGATACAGGAGATAGTCGGAGACTGCAGACATGATACAAGAGATCAATGCAGCCTCACCAGTGACCGTCAGATGCCGCCTCACCAGCGCCTGTCAGATGCCGCCTCACCAGCGCCTGTCAGATGCCGCCTCACCAGCGCCTGTCAGATGCCGCCTCACCAGCGCCTGTCAGATGCAGCCTCACCAGCGCCTGTCAGATGCAGCCTCACCAGCGCCTGTCAGATGCAGCCTCACCAGCGCCTGTCAGATGCAGCCTCACCAGCGCCTGTCAGATGCAGCCTTGCCAGTGCCTGGATCAGAGCGGCGATCAGCCGCTGTGTCATGGAGCTGTATTTAAATTTCACGGCTGCAGTAACAATGTCCCGCCTCCTGTGATCACATTATCCTGATTCAAAGTCCCGCCACCTTTGGCACCCATTACAGCCTGAAGTCTTTTTGAGTATGATGCTACAAGCTTTGCACACCTATTTTTGGGCAGTTTCTCCCATACTTATTTGCAGGACCTCTCAAGCTCCATCAGGTTGGATGGGGAACGTTGGTGCACAGCCATTTTCAGATCTCTGCACAGATATTCAATCAGGTTCAAGTCTGGGCCACTTAAGAACATTCACGAGTTTCCCCGTAGCCACTCCTTTGTTATCTTGGCTGTGTGCTTAGGGTCGTTGTCCTGTTGGAAGATGAACCTTCAGCCCAATCTGAGGTCCAGAGCACTCTGGAGCAGGTTTTCATCAAGGATGTCTCTACATGGCTGCATTCATCTTTCCCTCAATCCTGACTAGTCTTCCAGTTCCTGCCTCTGAAAAACATCTCCACAGCATGATGCTGCCGCTACCATCATGCTTCACTGTAGGGATGGTATTGGCCAGGTGATGAGTGGTGCCTGGTTTCCTCCAGACATGCTGCTTGCCATTCAGGCCAAAGAGTTCAATCTTTGTTTCATCAGAGAATTTTGCTTCTCATAGTCGGGAGTCCTTCAGGTGCCTTTTGGCAATCTCCAGGCAGGCTTTCATGAACCTTTTACTGAGGAGAGGCCTCTGTCTGGCCACTCTACCATACAGGCCTGATTGGTGGAGTGCTGGAGAGATGGTTGTTCTTCTGGAAGGAAGGTTCTCCTCTCTCCACAGAGAAATGCTGGAGCTCTATCAGAGTGACCATCGGGTTCTTAGTCAACCTCACTAAGGCCCTTCTCTCCGAATTTCTTGGTTTGGCCGGGCGGCCTGCTCTAGGAAGAGTACTGGTGGTTCCAAACTTCTTCCATTTACGGATGGAGGCCTCTGTGCTCATTAAGACCTTCAATGCAGAAATGTATCTGTACCCTTCCGCAGATCTGTGCCTTGATACAATCCTATCTCTGAGGTCTACAGACAATTTCTTTGACTTCATGGCTTGATTTGTGCTCTGTCATGCACTGTTAACTGTGGGACTATATACAGACAGGTGTGGATGTCAATAGAAAGTTAATGACACCCCCCAGATCGATTTGCATATTGCAGTGCTAACGGTTAAAAGGTACAGCAACCGAATCCAGTGCGGACCAAAAAAAGGGTCCTGCACCATTTTGGTGCAAATTCAGCCATACAATCTGTATGTCTGAATTTGCATTGCACGGACATCGCATGTGATATGCACAGCGGTGCGAATCACATGTGATCTCTAACATCGCACAAGTATGAACCTGGGCTAACGGATGATCAGTGGAAACAGGATGCACCTGAGCTCAATTTTGAGTGTCATGGCAAAGGCTGTGAATACGGATTTTTTTTTTCTTTTTTTATTTTTAATATATTTGCAAAGATTTAAAACAAACTTTTTCACGTTATCATTATGGGGTACTGTTTGTAGAATTTTGAAAATAATGAATTTAATCCATTTTGGAATAAGGCTGTAACATAACAAAATGTGGAAAAAGTGAAGTGCTGTGAATACACTATATTTCAAAAGGTTCCTATTACAGCTCCTACGATCTTATTTAAATGCCTGGAAAAAGAATTGAACCAAATTTATATAGTTAAACAAAAAAAAAACTTGAACCCAGAAATTGAACCCTAGAGAAAAAAAAAGGGATTTTACTAAAACTTACCGTAAAATCCTTTTCCCTGAGTTTACTGACCGATGCAGCTCTCCATTGACTTGTGGGTTATATGCAGATCCTATTAGAAGTTAACTAGGCAAAGAAGAAAGCAAGCTGGCCCCTCCTAGGGGGCTGTCCTCTCTTCCCATATAATCCCCCTACTCTGCTCAGCACGTTAGTTTGTAACAAGCCGTACCGAAAAAACGCAGAGGGGTGGGTGCTGCGTCTGTCAGTGAACTCAGAGAAAAGGATTTTACGGCAAGTTTTAATAAAATCCCTTTATCTCCTACGTTCACAGACCGCCGCAGCTCTCCATTGACTTGTGGGGATGTCCCAAAGCTGTCCCATAAGAGGGGTGGGTAAACAAAAAACTGTACCCAACAGAACCTCCGAAGAGGCGCCAGACGCACCTACACTGCCGCCTGTAAAACTTTACGGCCAAAAGCCGCATCCGAAGAGGTGGACACATCAACTTTATAAAACTTAGTAAACATGTGCACTGAGGCCCAAGTGGCCGCCTTGCACACCTGCGACACCGAGGCCTGGTGTCTAAAAGCCCAGGAAGTGCTAACAGCCCTGGTAGAATGAGCCGTGACCGGGAAAGGAGGCACTTTGCCCCGAACCGAATACGCATGAGTCACGGTCTGTCTGATCCAACGAGACAGTAGCCGACGAGGCCGCCAAACCTTTGCGTGGACCATCCGGCAAAACAAAACACGTCAGCCCTCCGAAAAGGGTCTGTAGCCGCCAAATACACCTGCAAAGCCCTCACGACATCCAATGAATGTAACTCAAATTCCTTAGGATGTTAAGGATGCGGACACAACGAAGGAAGAACAATATCTTCATTAATATGAAAAGAAGAAACTACCTTCGGTAAAAAAGAAGGTGGCGGACGCAAGACCACCTTATCCCTATGCAGGACCAAGTAAGGAGACCTGCAGGACAACGCTGCCAATTCCGACACCCGCCTAGCGGATGTAATGGCCACCAAAAAAAGCCACCTTTTGCGACAATAATTGTAAGGGAATATCCCCGATCTTCTCATATGGTGGCTTCTGTAGCACAGAAAGCACCAGATTCAAATCCCACGGTGCCAAAGACGACCGTACCACATGCCACATGGCGCACACCTTGTAAAAATGTACGAATCAACGAGTGAGACGCCAGAGGTTGTTGGAAAAGAATCGCCAAGGCCGATATCTGGCCCTTGAGAGTACTCAAGGCCAATTTTTTATTCAGGCCCTGTTGTAAAAAAGTCAGGACCCTCGACACCACATAGGAGCGAGGGTTCCAACCCCCCGCCTCACACAAGGCAATGTAGGCTTTCCAAGTTCTATGATAGATCTTGCGCAAAGTACACTTACTCGCCTTCATCATGGTAGGGACCACAGAGTCGTCGACACCTCCTTGCACTAGGCATGTTAAAACTAATGTGCTGAGCAGAGTAGGGGGATTATATGGGAAGAGAGGACAGCCCCCTGGAAGGGGCCAGCTTGCTTTCTTCTTTGCCTAGTTAACTCCTAATAGGATCTGCATATAACCCACAAGTCAATGGAGAGCTGCGTCTGTCAGTGAACATAGGAGAAATATGGTTTAGGCCTACCAGACCTTTAGAAATATCGCTACGCCACCTACAGATACAACCAGGAGAGAAGGCATTGGTAACCTTAGAACAAACTGGACTGAGAACTCACTAATCACTCTTCCATGGTCCACCCATACGAAGACAAAAGAGGACATCGATAAACATCCGCTGATGGGAGCAACTTTTCAATTTTTGTATTCATGCTGTAAGAAACCAATCTTCTCAAACAGGAGAAGCCCTCTTACTTCACTGATAGGCAACACAGACTTTCCAAATGGGAGTTCAGCGGAATTTCTACACCATTGGCGAGACAAATATCCCCTACCATAGGATTCATTTTTTATTCAGGGATCATTCATCCCTAGATCAGAAGTAGAATAATGGACAGTGTCAGGAGCTCTCCTATGGTGGATAAACCTGCAAATTCAACATTTTGTTAATCACAGAATAAAGTGAACTATGCACATTCCCTTCCGCTGTTTGAGAATATATGCCTGGGGAAAAGACCACCAACACACGAAATTTCATGGATCTACTCCATTCTGAGAAAAACAGTAAACAAAATATTCCTTCCAAACCGAAATGGGAAAAAAAACTCAACACCATTTTGCCAAAGAGCAATTGCAAAATATGTGCATCTTAGCTCACAAATGCTTTTGGCGCTTGCACACAGGACACAAAATTAGAAAATACTCAGGTTCTGCTATAGGACTCCTACACTCTTGCGCAAAATAGATCCTCATATTCCCAATTCTTGGAGATGCAATTGAGAGCCTGGCACTCTAAGGTCAGCCATACACGGTTCAAATGTCGGCTGGTTCATCAGGAACAGGCCGAGATTTGAACCGTTAAAGGGCAGGCTGAATGTACCAAAGTTGCAATAGCGATAATACTTGTCTTCTCCCAGTGGGGATGGTTTCCCCCGCCCACCGCAGAGAATTGCAGATTCCCTTGTCAACACTGCCTGTGCTGATGGGGGAATCGTACAAGTTTTTTTCCTGCAACCACAGAATTCAGACCATGTATGGCCATCCTCAGGTCTTGCCCGAGTACACACACACACCTTTTGGGAGCACAGTCTACTTATTAGGACAAATAAGTGGCTGCAAAGTCTAAGTCTCCAGGCACATACCTCCTACATATGGACACGGGCTCAAAAAAATCCTCTCTCCAAAACCCTATTAAGACATCTGATCAACAGCTTGCGCAGTAATCCCCCGACAATGGAGATCACTTACACTTTGAAAGAATTTATATACTATGCTGACTATATTTAGGAGATGGACTCACTTCTACATTATAAACTAGACAAGCTGACACAATTTAATCAAACATGGTACACGGACAGAGTTCTAAGGGACTAACCAGGCCCAAATTTTTGCCTGAATACGGACCTGAAAAACGGAGCCAAAGATGCATAGGACCCCTGTGCAATGCGCTCCGTGGCTGCCCTGGAGATGTGTGAACCAGCTTCATTGAGAGACAGTCAGTGTCCTGTCATGCCAATTGGAAGCAGAGAAACCTGCATCCAATTCGCAAAAATAGCAACCCAGTCTAACAGTCAAACACCTAAGTGAAAATGAGGAAATAAGGAATTAGCCAGGTGGTAAATGAGACAGGCACGTATAGACATACTGTGTATTTCAGGCGAACATATTGCTTGACGACTTTCTGAGCTCCCTACAGAGAGAGAGAGTAAGTTAGGGGTTCATGAATCTTCCTTTCTGGGTGCATATTCCAACCTTTCCATATTCTCTTTTTTAACAGTCTACCTAACCGACCTCTATAGGTGGGGAGATTTCCCTCTCAGTCGGAACAAAAGGCTGTATAATAAGAATAAATAAACCTTTTTATATCATAGATCTGAACAGGCGGTTCATTTGGGGGAGATGCAAGGGAAATTGATGGGCTCGAGACAAGGAAATGTGTTGGATATGAACGTTAGAAAGCTTGTTTATGTGATAAAAGTTGTTACTGTAAAGTTTGTTTCCCTTCCCTTAGACTTTCTCTCTTTCCTAGGTCATTCAGATCATTCATCTTAACCACTTTTAAGACCGAGCCTTTTTGGGTTCGGTGTTCACGAGTTAAAACCAGTTGTTTTTTTTGCTATAAAATTACTTAGAAAAAAAAAAAATATATAATGTTTGGGGGTTCCAACACCCTAGAGCAGGGATATGCAATTAGCGGACATCCAGCTGTTGCAGAACTACATGTCCCATGAGGCACAGCAAGATTCTGACAGCCACAAGCATGACACCCAGAGGCAGAGGCATGATGGAACTCGTAGTTTTGCAGCAGCTGGAGGTCCACTAATTGCATATCCCTGCCCTAGAGAATAGAATGGCGGCCGTTGCAAAACTGTCAAACCGTATTTGCGCAGCGCTCTTACAAGCACAATTTTTTTTGAAAAAAATTAGTTTTAGGAGTTAAAAAATAAGACAATAAGAACTTAGGCCAATTTTTTTCCATATTGTGAAAGATAATGTTACGCCGAGTAAAAGGATACCCAACATGTCATGCTTCAAAATTGCGTCTGCTCGCGGAATGGTAACAAACTTTGCAACATAAAAATCTCCATTGGCGACATTAAAAAAATTCTACAAATTAGCATTTTTGAGTTACAGAGGAGGTCTAGTGCTAGAATTACTGCTCTCGCTCCAACGATTGCAGCGATACCTCATGTGTGGTTTAAACACCGTTTTCATATGTGGGCGGGACTTGCGTATGCGTTCACTTCTGCGTGCGAGCTCGCGGGGACGGGGCGCTTTAAAAAAATCATATTTATTTTACATTTTTATTTTTACACTGTTCTTTTGAAAAAAAAATTTTGATCACTTTTAGTCCTATTATAAGAAATGTAAACTTTCCTTGTAATAGAAAAAAGCATGCCAGGACCTCCTAAATATGAGATTTGGGGTCAAAAAGATGTCACATCTCATATTTACACTAAAATGCAAAAAAATAAATAAAGAAAGAAAATGGCAGTGCAAAAAAAAAAAAAACCAATGGGCCCTTTAAGACCATTGGGCGTAAGTGACTTGTGACGTCGCTTCTGCCCTGCCAGGTTTTGGAGCCGGGTGAACGGCTTCAGCCGCTCACTGGGCTCACGGAAACTGGGGGGGGTGGGGGCTGACCGTTCATCTCCGCCGCTACCGGTGGGTCCAGTAAGTGGCGGAGATGACTGTAAACCAGCGGGAGGGGGGGGGGGGGGGCACAGGTACACTGAATGAA
>BLSH010302413.1:2588889-2599141 GCA_018402905.1 Glandirana rugosa | reverse complement strand
TTTTTTTTTTTTTTTCGGTATTTTTTTTTTTTTTTCTTCCCTGAAGTTCCTTTGTAAGCAACCACTAATGTAAAACTTTAAGCTCCACTTCGGGATTATTAAAGAGAGGTTAAACTTACCTGGATCTGGTGACTGTTCGCTGAAACTGTGCCCTGCTGCACAATAAAATCGCCCAAAGACTTTTCAGGTCGGTCACCCTTCCTGGTGGTGCTAGATATCTGTTCCCCCGCAGCATAAAGGCTTCAAAGAAGGCTTCTCAAACTTCACTTAAAGCTACACAAATGTTTTGCAAAAGCCTGCTATACACACTGCTCTTACACAAACTGAAGCCAGTGTATACCAGGCTTTACAGGCAAAACTGTCAACACCTGCCAATTTGACCTAAAAAGGGATATGTACTTTTGCTCATTCCTGCACACAAACATATTTTAATCCGTGCATACATTTTAGATATTTAAACTGTCTTTACCACTGTAAAACCTAAAATGGCTATTATATGAGGAATCCTGTATTGGTTTACACCTATGTTTTGGAGTGGCCTATTGTCCGCAATGGAATGGTTCAAATCTGTGCGATGCCGAATTTGCAGTGCCCCACCGATTTGAAGAAAAGGTTTTTGTACCTTATTTTGCGATTTCAGGTACGACTTGCATATACATTTGTGCATAAAGTCGCACAGATGTCAGTCAAGTCACATTCATCTGTGGCTTTGAAATTGTGTGATTTCAAGTGAAGTCGCACAATTTTAAAGTCTGATTCGGTGACAACAGGGGCTAAAGTAGGAATTCACTGACACTCACTAGCTAGTTGTCCACACCTTTATGCATCAAAGCAAACCCACACTATTATCTTACTTCCACCTTCATGCATGAGGTGAAGTTCTGGCTCTAAAATGCAGTGCATTGACCACTGTGTACATCAACCAAAAACCTACACTTTCCTTTGGAAAGCATAGTTCTCCTCCATGGCAACCTCCAAAAACACATTCTTGTACAGTTTTTCTGACGGTAGACTCATGAACACAGATATTGTCGAATAGGTACATCTACATCTGGCACACTTACCTATGGCTCTGCTTTTCTACAGCGAAGCCAGGTCCAAAGTTTCATGCCTCCACCTACATGTATTCCGTTACGTTATCTTGAAATCCAGCTCCATTCTCTGCATCTTACTGGTGCTAGAAATGAGCTGAAAATGTACACTGTACTATACACATTCACTGCAGTCAGTGTACAGATAAGACAGGGGTGTGAACACTGAGCATTTAGCCCTGCTACACAATGCTCTGGTGGATAGCTGTGGGCAGAGGGCATAGGTGTCCCTTCCAGCCCACTGTCAGCAGCCTGTCAAGTTCTATGAGGGGCTGATAGCTGCTGTGGCTGGATGGGGCACTGAGCAGAACCAACATTTAGGAAAGTATGTACCCAGGGATGAATGCCCAGAATGAAGTCTGCGTTCTGTGCATGCATTCCCAAGCTCATATTGCCCTAAAAGGTTTGTACCGCTAAGTGCCCTACTATCCAGCTGCAGCAGTTGTCAGTCTGAGTTTGGCTGGATGGCACAACTGTGCCCTGAGCCCACAGCTAAACACCAGAGCCCCAGTGTGCATGGCACCTAAAATTTTCAAGGCAGAAGACTGCTAAACCCTCTTCTACCAAAAACTGCAGGCCAGAGCCTGAGTAGGAAAGCCTTGCCTCTGCCAGTATGCTGCCAAAGAGGAGGTAAATTGAGCTTCTCTGAGAAAACTCAGAATATCAAAGGAGAGCAAACGGTAAGACTTTGCATACCTTTTGTTGTGATGCACCTGGAATGTGTTTAGCCGATTTAAACTGAAAGTTCAAATGGGCTTTAATGCTTCTACATTGTCCTTTTGCAATGATCTTTAGGATGAACACTCCTAGGGAGAACACCAACACAGAAAACAAAACATCAACAGGCCCAACTAAAAACAAACTAGGGGACTGCCTGCATAAAACAAGAGCTGTCTCTGAAGTACCTTATGCAGAAAATTGGCATCAGAAAAGGCCTGAACATCCCTTAAGGCCTCATGCACACAGGCAGTTAAAAAAAAAAAAAAAGGGGGGGGGGTGTCGAAAAAACTTCAGTAGCTTTTAGTGACTTATCAGCTTTTTTGAACGTTTATGCAGCAGCATTTTGCTGCGCTAGCTTTAAGCAGCGTTTGGCTCTATTCAAATGAATGGTTCACTATGGCCCATTCATTTGAATAGAAGTCGCACCAGAAGTCGGATCATGGGGTGGGAGGCCCCCCCCCCTGCCCCGAAGCACCTATCCCCCCCCTGTTGAGGGCATGCAGCCTGGTACGGTCCAGGGGGGGGGGGGGAATCGCTTGCTCGTCCCCACCCCCTTTCCTGGCCTGCCAGGCTGCGTGCTCGGATAGGGGTCTGGTATGGGTTTTAGGGGGGACACCCACGCAATTTTTTTTTTTTTTCATTTTTGCGGGGGTTCCGCTTCAAGATCCTCAGCACACCAGCCAAAAACAGTTGATAACAGCCTATGTGTGCATGTACACATAGGATAACATGCTGGAGAGCTTATTGACTGTAGAAAAAAATGTCTGCAGCTAAAAACAGCAGCTGTAAAAATGTCCTGTGCATGAGGCCTAAAACTTAGAGAACAAGTGAATAGAAGACCAAGTGACAGGCTTGTAAATCTGGGAAAACAGCTACCTGATGCTGAAAAGCCCAGGATGCACTCACAGAACTTTTAGTGTACCTTGACAGGAAAGGGTGGAACCAGATCCTTAACCACTTACCCTCCATGACCAGGCCATTTTTTGCTTTTTGGCACTGCGTTACTTCGACAATTGCGCGGTCATGCAACAATACACAAATCAATATAATTTTTTTCCCTCAAATAGAGCTGTTGGTGGTATTTGATCATCACTAGGTTTTCTATATATTTTGTGATATAAACTGGGGAAAATAAAAAAAAAGACAGAAAATGTTGAAAAACAACCAATAAAAAAAAAAATGTAAATGATCAAATTTCTTCATAAAATTTAGGCTAATATGTATTCTACTACATATTTTTGGTGGAAAAAAAATCCCAATAAGCGTATATTGATTGATTTACATGAATGTTATAGCGTCTACAAACTATGGTCTATATACTGAAACTTTTTTTTTTATACTAATAATGGTGGCGATCATTGACTTATAGCAGGGCAATCTGACACTTTGTGGGAACCAGTGACACCAATACAGTGACCGGTGCTAAAAATATGCAGTCCTTGTACTAATGACACTGACTGGGAAGGGGTTGACAAAGGGGTTAAATGTGTGCCTAACCAGTGTTTGTGTGTGCACTGTAGGGTGCTCTTACTAAGGGATGAGCTGTTTTTTATTTCCTTCCTGGGAAACAAAAATCGCCACATCCCAACTGACAAGACATAACTCTGCATGGTTTACATATGCAGAGCTCTTTCCGGTCTTCCTCCTCGCCGATCAGCAGGTGCCGTTGGTCATCCATTTGCCGGCATCCGCTGATCGGCTTGTGCTGTGTCTAATCACAGCACAGCCGGTGTGCGCGCCCTACCCAAAAGTGCCGCACAGGAGAGCCACTTTGCTGCTGTATAATGGCATTATTCAGTTGGCAAGTTGTTAATGTGATTGTAGCTGATTGCATTCTCTGCATTTAGGTAAAAAACCCATTGTCAGCTCCCCTCCCAGCTCACCCAAATACTTACCCGAGTCTAATCTATCCAGCGCTGCTCTCATTCACTCTTTACTGGACTCAGTGAGAGCAGTGGGAGCCATTGGCTTCTGATGCTGCCAATCAAATCCAGTGACGAGCGAGCAGAGCCGCACTGTGTGTCAATGGACACCGAACATGGCTCAGGATCGAGCCTGCACATGTGCCACAATAGGAAGCAGCTTCCTATACAGAGGAAAGGAGGAGGAGCCCAAAGCGCAAGTGGAGGACACGAGAAGAGGAGGATCAGAGCTGCTCTGTGCAAAACAATTGCACAGAGCAGGCAAGTATGATTTTTTTTTTCAATAACGTTACAATCACCTTAAAACCAAAAGCGTGCATGATAAATTATTAGATTGAGTATTGGTGGGATGAGAAGCTGGTATAGGTACAATGAGGAATGACAAAAGGGATTGATTTACTAAAGTTGGAGAGTGCAAAATCCGGTGCAGCTCTGCATAGGAGGTTTTTTTTTGTATGTAATCTATGCATGTAAGGTATAAAACCTACTATGCAGGAGCCCCCTGCCCCCCTCCCCCAGTGACGTGCACAATCTTGGCTCCCTGGGGACTCTCCCTCATTGGCTAAGATAGCAAGAGAAGCCATTGGCTCTCACTGCTGTCAATAACAGCCAGGGAGTCAATGAGGGGAGAGAGAGAGGGGGTGGGGGCCGAGCTGTGGCTCTGTATGAATGGACACGCAGAGTAGCGGCTCGAGAGCACGCCTGCACAGGTGCCTCCATTGCAAATGGCTTGCTCTGTGTGTAGGAGGGAGGGGCCAGGAGCGCCGGTGGGGGACCCGAGAAGAGGAGGGTCGGGGCTGCTCTGTGCAAAAACACTGCAGAGTAAGTATAACATGTTTGTTATTTTTAAAAATGTACTTTAATTGAACAAGCTGAAGTTAGAAGCAGATTGGCTACTTTGCACAGCTGCACCAGATTTTGCACTCTACGGCCCCTTTCACATGGGCCGTTCCTTTGAGGTCCACCTGTCTGTTTTTCAGGCGGACCTGAACGGACACCCCATTCTCCTCTATGGAGTGACGGATGTCAGCGGTGACATGTCCGCTGACATCCGCCGCTCTCCGATTTGATCCGTGCTCAGTAAAGTCCGACGGATGGAAACCCTATTTTTCCATGCGTCTGGGGAGCGGATCGGATGAGAAATAGAGGAGAGCGGCACTCTGACAGATGCACAGTGAGCAGAGACGGACCTGTCATCCGTCGGCTCAGCGGGGATCAACAGATCGATCCCTGCTGAGCATAAATGGACCCCGCACATGGAACGCCCGTGTGAAAGGGGCCTACCCGTTGTAGTAAATCAACCCACAGTCATGCTTTCTAATGGATACAGTAGCTGTGAGGTAGACATGCACAACTTGAACTACATACAGAAAATAAAGAGAAATCTCCTGATGATGTACTACAGCCAGAGGAACAAAAGCACCAAAATAAAAAGGTTTAGCTCTTAATAGTACCTTGTCCTTGTGTAAAACCAGAAAGAGCTCCTTGTAAAACAAGGCTTCTAGTTCAAACACGCCTCACAATGGTGATAGAAACAAGGAACAAAATCTAGTAAGTGTGGAAGGGGGAATAACCTGACACGTTCAAAAGGGCTGATTTTGCAGTGCCATGAGAACTAAAATTCAAATCCTGACACTGGTGGATGCACCGGGGCGGTATTAGAAACACCCTCTACAAAGGTCTTCATGAATGACTTGAATGACTGGTAAGCAGTTTTTAGAAGTAGACTGCAGAGGCTATGACCCTCAGCGCCACATTGTTGATTCGAGCCCGATTGTAAAAAGGTCAGGATTTGTGTCAATTAGTATTTTCTCAAAAGAGTTCCTTTTCCCACAATGAAGTATGCCTTCCATGTGTGACGGTAGACATTGTGGGAGATGGACTCCTTGCCCATCATGGAGATCACCGAGTCAAAGAAACTGTGAAGAGAGATGGTAAACCAGGCCTTGGAGCATCCGGCCAATCTATGCCTGGAGTCTGATCAGGCCACAGTGTTACATCAACTTGGTAAAATCTGAAGCTACAAGACCCCTCCCTTTCACACTGAGGCGCTATTTAGCTAAAAATCACGCCTGTAAAGCGCCTCAAAAATCCCTCCCCACCCACCCCAATGTGAAAGCTGGAGTGCTTTCACACTATGGCGGTGCACTTGCAGGACGTTACAAAAAGTCCTGCAAGCAGCATCTTTGGGGCGGTGCGGTGAGCAGTGATACACCGCTCCTCCACCGTCCCTGCCCATTGAAAACAATGGGTAGCGCTTCCGAAGTGGCTGCACACCGCCATGTGGGGGGTTAAAAGTGCCATGCGCCGCTATAACAGCGCTAAATCCCTGCTGAAACTAGCGGGGATTTACCGCTACCGCCCGCCAGCCCCAGTGTGAAAGGGGCCTTAGGGATACCGGAATAACGGCTATCTTTATTGTGTGATGCAGACAAGGAAGGGGCTTAGGTAAGAAAGGTGTAGGTCAGGTTGTATCAGTTCCACTGCTTACACCAAAAGAGCTCTACAACGGGAGACAAACCTATCCAGTTTGAGAATTCTGGAGGCCAGGAGATCCAAATCTAGGATCCCCTACAGGTGACAAAGGTTCTGGAAAGCTTCCAGGTTAATGGAGCATTCCTCCTGGTTCAGGCGTTGCCAAATGAGGTAGTTGGCTTGACAAATGTCCACACCTGTGATGTGAACAGCAAACAAGCCTGGACTGTGAATTTCCATCCAAGACAGACTTATTTTTACTTTTCTTGCCACAGCAATTCTTATGGTCCCTCTCTGATGGTTAATGTTTGCCTGTGCCGTAGCATTTTCTGACAGCCTACTGATCGGAAGACCCTCCAGTCAAAATTTCCAGCGTTATAAGAACCAAACTGTTTGAAGCTCCAGAATGCTGACTAGGAGTTAGAACTCCTCCAGTGACCAAGTCCCCTGCACCAACAAGGTGTCTAGGACTCCTCTCCAGCTGGTCAGGCTGGTGTTTATTGTGATTTTCCAAGAGATCAGAAGGATTTCTGTAAAATTCAGAGCTGGTTTCCTGAGATCAGGATAGATACAATTTTTTTCCTTGGTGCCAGGAAGCTGTTTGTCCAGACTGAACCAATTTGCCTCAAAATGATAGCATGTTGAATTGTAGGAGTCTAGAGTGAAAATGGGCAAATGGTAATGGCTAAAAAAAGGCTACCATTAGCTTCATGACTCTCATGCAAAAGCAAAGAGTAGGCTGACTCTTGTACTGCAGAGTCTGAATTTGGGAGCAGAAAGTGTTTTTCTTGTGAAAACAAAAATTCTAGCCAGGTCCAGGATCAAATCCAGATACGATAAGAGATCCCCCTAGCACAGGCTTCTGAAGATTTGGGATCTAACAAAACCTTTTCATGTTGTGAACTGTCCATGCCAAATTCTTGGCCAGCACCTGTGCTGACTGTTCCCCCAACCAGGTATGCCCTGGAGCTGTAACAAGGCAAGCACAGAAGATAGAAACTTGCTGAATATAAGGGCTGTGGAAGATAGAATGAACAGCAGGGCCATGAACTGGAAGTGCTGGAAAACTATGGACATGCAAGTACACATTCCTGATGTCTACAGATGCCAGAAAATCTCCATAATAAAAGGAGGCAAAGCTAGCACCGGTGGATCCCATACAGAATTTTTGGGATGAAATAAGGATATTTATAGCCATGAGATCTAATAGGTTGGAATGAAAACCTTGAAACCTTTCTAATAAAAGGAACTGGGGCAATAACTTATAGCCCAAGAAGCCCCCAATGGCTACACAGAAGTACTCTAATCCAAGCAGTGACACCAGTTGGTTAGAAGACCTGATGGGGGAAAGGCATTGGGAGCAGAACTATAACTTGTAAGACCATCATCCATACCCATGTATCAGATAACATCTGTCCAAACAGCCTCAAAAGGCAAATGGATGCCAAAAGACTTAAGCCCCATATACACCATACAATTTTCTGTAGACTTTTGTCTTAAGATTTACCAAAACCATATAATATGAGGTCAAACCTTAAGATTTTCAATTTGCACGCAATCAGGCCAGTCCTTCCACTACATGGTTTTGGTAAATCTGAAGACAAAAGTCTACAGCAAATTGTATGGTGTGTATGGGGCTTTATTTGCAATTTTGGGGGGGGATTTCAACTAGAGGAGTTTTCAGCACAATCACTGATAGGAGACTCATACAGGTAATAGGATGGGAGATATCCACTAATCTATCAAAGTAGTGGCATCTACATAGAGGATTTGTGTGGAGTAGAGCTGGATCCTTACCCATAAGTTTAAGTTTATTGTGCTAATGTTTGACAGGCTGACATCACAGGCAAGGAAGGTTGCCATGCAGGGCCTGCAAGAGATAACAAGGATGGGTGGGTGTCTCCACCCATTTCTCTATAGAAGCCTGAAACACTGTGGCATCCTCTATTATCAGAGCTTTATTAGGAAGTGGCACTGCAGGAACAGCCCACTAATTAGTAAAGGCCTACTCAACTAAGTACCGGACCTGCTAAATATTTGGAAGGTGGAAGAATTTACCAGTTTTCCTGTCAGCATACAGCATATCTGGAAATGGCACACACGGTAAAAGTTTTAGTGGTCTTAGACACTCAAGGCTCTCGGTATCAGGTTCTTGAGGGGGAACACACTGTAGGCTGCCCCAGAGCTGTTAGTGGATTGTGAGCCAGAGAAACCTGATTGAGACTGCTCCTCTTGTGTTTCGGATCCAACATTTTGCACCTCAAATGGAATGAACTAAGCAAAAATACCTTGGGCACTTACGATCCAACTGCTAGAAGGTGTCACAATAGGCAACAGCCTGGACTAACCAACATGAAACCACACATCTTATGCAACAAGAAGCAGTGGCAGGAATGCACCACTTCACAATGAATGGCAGAAAACAGTGCATAGACTGTGTGCACGGCACTAAACTTAGTGACAGTACTCAATTCCTCTGTGCTTTAATCCTTCCCGCGGAGATCAAATAGAAAAATAGCGGTGTAATAATACTGTCCAAAAGTTCTAATAAATTCAGAGAATGGATCCTCTGGACCTGCTCTGCAACAGTACGCAAGGGGCTGGAAAAAAACGCCACAAGCAGAGCCCAGTGTATGAAGGTCACATTACAGGCAGGCCCGACAATTGTCCTGTCCAGATAGGGTCCGGGTACAGCCTCCAAACGCTATTGCTGAGGATACGCCAATCCAGATAATTGCATTAAAGACTAGAGATAGATAGAAGAGATTTCCTGTGTGGATATAAGATTGCAAGATTTGGTGATCATGTTCTCATTTTTCTTGGGGGAAATAAAAAAAAATTTAAAAAATTGCATGCTGAGAGTGGAAAGGGTATACCCCGGTCACTGTTTATTCTTGTTTGCCAGTGTCCATATCTTCCTGTAGGCAACTGTATAACTTAACTGTCTTAATCCTGCGACATTCAACGTATAAGGAAGACTCTTTACACGGGACTCCGTTTCAACCTCCCCTGAACGTTTTATCTTGACAACTAGAAACCGGCGTCTAAAACATCCGTTTTGCATGCCGCGTACGCATCCAGGAGCGTTTTTGGAAAAAAAAAAATGTTATTTCTTCAAATGGCAACGCCTGTAAACGAAACGCTCCTAGATGAGAGTTACCGCATTTACAAGCTGTTTGGCATTTCAAATGCCTGCTTTCCAAAAAAAAGCCTCTAAACTCAACTTGCCTGGAAACTAGCTTAAACAACCCTGTGTAAATGTACTGATAAGAGAACATTAGACAAGTTCAGGGGCAGCTAAAAAAAATTCCCAAATGCCTCTAAACGTCCATTTACCAGCAGCAGCAGTGTAAATGAGGCTGAAAACGTTTGTTTGGGTTTAGATATGCTTTAAGTATCCCAGATGACACAAGTCCAAACCTGCCTAAACTATCCCGCCTGGGAAGCTGTCAAAGCTGACAGCCAATCACAGGTGGTGGAGGCATTCGCCGCACATACACATACTCCTTGCATACAAGCAGCTACAGTGCGGGAAATGCCCCTGCTGCCTATGGCTGTCACCTTGACAGCTTCCTAGTGGGATAGCTCAGGTGGGAGTAGACTTGTGTCCAAACACGCCTGAGCTCCTCCTTAGCTCTCATACACACGGGCGTTTTGGAATGCCATGTTTTTGGGCGTTTTTTGCAGCTCTCCATGCTATTCAATGGCCCTCTAAAAACGCTGACCTTTTTGAGCAGTAGAGGGCGTCGGTGTTAGTGAGCTGTAGCTAGAACCCACGGCCAGTGAAGTTGAAGCTGAAGCTGCAGTGTCATGGCGTTTTTGACGCTGAGCCGGCAAAACTATCAACAACGTTGCTTAACATTGTATACACAGCGGTAAGCCTCGTCAGGCGTTCTATTCAAAATCAATGGTTCCCTATGGGAGCCCATTGATTTGAATAGAAGCCGTACCAAAAGTCGGATCACGGTGATCCAACTTGCTGTGCGACTTGTGTGCTAGAAGTCTTAAAAGGGACCCCGCAAAAAATTTGCGTGAGGTCCCCCC